>JAOTQE010020427.1:0-10684 GCA_025631205.1 Nesometra sesokonis | reverse complement strand
GACATAATTTATGTCGAAATATTGAATCCTGTCACGATGGCCTGTATCTCATTGCTTGGAGTATGCATTATACTTTCATATTTAAACATTGTTTCTACATAGGCCTAAGTATGACTTGTACGAACTACTGCTTTTGTATACACATACAGTATTTGAGTCGAACCGTCCACAATTTGTTGTAATTGTATTTTTAATTGCAATTTTATTTCAGGTATTATTTAAGACAGTCACGTCTCAGCAAACGGTGGCTTGTCTTTCTACAGGGTAAGATGATTTTCTTTTTAAACATATTTAATAATATAATTATTTATTTATAGAATGCGAAATTAATATATTTAATTTTAAAGTGTGGATTAAACAATATTATTTTTTTTTATAAATATTGCATAATTATAATGAGTATGTAAAACAAATAAACTGTTACATAACGCACAATTCCGAATTGATGTTTTGATGATTATTGCCAAAAGACAACACCTGCTTTTTTTACTCTAATAAAAAAAATATATGCCTACAGCTGTCTTAATAAACTAAAAGTCAACCGTATGCTCTGTTTTGGTAGAATGAAACCCCCAATGTAAGAACCTGGTGTTTAATTTTGCCCATTAGACCTTCTTTACGTAAGCCTAAAATGTGAAACATATCCTTATTTTAATATTTATTTACAAATTTGTATAATTCGAATCAGATCTTAATGACTACATTAGTGAGAAGTATATGGACATAAAGAGTACATACAAATTCAACGAAGACATATAAACAATCCATTTTCTGAATTGTTCATAAATAGAAAGGGAAAAGACAACCAAAAATATAATTTTCACTTTTAAAAAGTGAAGCCATTTTCACATAATTAAATTATTTTTTTATAAAAAGTTTGTTATACAACTATTACAGTTTTCTTAATCTTGAAATAAGAACTTGTTCAAGAACCTGAACAAAAGCCTAACTTCTCACTAAGCACCAGTTTAGGCTAACTTGTTTTTCACTGTACTTGCGGGGTTTTTTTTGCTATATAATTTCTAATTTTGACCACATAATTATGATATAAATCAGTGGTGGATCGTTATTTAACAATATGCAAAAATACCGTATATTACATAGGCCTACTAATGATCCTTATGCTGTATGGTCATAGGCCTACTCATTTTGTAGATTTAAACATTTTAATACAAGAAACCTCAGTAGTATTTGAACAATACTGTACTTCTTAAATATAGGTGGAACATATTGTTATGATCAGTCAAGCTGTAACTGGAGAAAAGAAAATTCGGCAAGACTAACAGGGTCATTGATATGGCCACAAACAGAGAAGGGTAAGATTACGTGACGTAATACTATACACAATACAGCAAGACTTGTTTGGAATCTGATGACGTCATTAAAACTTTTGAATTAATTGTTATAGGCCTATTGTAACACACACACACAATAGATTTTTAAGATTCGTTTTTTATAGTTAAAAGAATTTATTTATTTTATCATAATGACCATTGACAGTATTAGGCCTATTATTTAAAAAGAACGAAGTTATTAATAGGGTCACTGCTATGGCCACAACCAGAGAAGGGTAAGACCACGTGACGTGATACTACAAAATGTTACAGGGAAACTGGAGAAGGAATTTTATAAAATCCGAAAGGTCCACTAATCAACTTCAAGTAAGAAAGTATAATGCAGACTCCAAGCAATGAGATACACGCCATCGTGACAGGATTCAATCCTAAAGGTCCACTAATCAACTTCAAGTAAGAAAGTATAAACATACTCCAAGCAATGAGATACACGCCATCGTGACAGGATTCAATATTTCGACATAAATTATGTCATCATCAGGAATGATGACATTTTATAACGTCATTCACTTCTGAATTAATTGTGATACACACAATAGATTCCTCTCGGTTTTTCGTATAGGCATAGCATGGAAAATTTCTTTTCTCCATGGGCATAGTTGTTGAAGGAACTTTATTTAACACACACCAAAATAAGTAGGCCTACCTATACTTATCCACAAAGTATATGTTCCACCCCCATCCGCCATACAGCGTAACTATTAAATAAATTGTCACTAAATGTATAACGGAAACTCATTAGACCATGCAAATTAGGCCAAGTACCTTTTTTTTATTTTTTTTTATTTGCCTGGTAAATTTCAAGGTGTACTTTCACGAAATCCTGTACCGCTATCCTCACCGTTGGTAATATTTTACAAAAGAACAAAAGTCAACGACATTGGTTGAAATTCTTGAAAGAGTAACACGTTAAACGTGGAGACCGACGAACAGATCGTCAAACCTACTAACAGAGTGACCAACGGATAATGAAGTCTCAAAAGTTCACTATTTTAAAATACGAAATGAATAAAACTGGTAGCCCTATGCATTCTATTTTTGTTTTGTGTTTTTAGGCTGTTTCTTTTAGAGTAGGAGTTACTAAGAGGTTACGGTACATTAATAAGCTAATCTAGGCTCTTGGAAATAGTAACCATTCATGCACCTCAGATTTTTTGCATTGATTCATAAAAATGAATAACTAAATATAACTACAGTAAAGTAGAAATAAAGACATTTTATAAATAGGTAGGCCTATAGCCGAAATCGACTCACCGTCCTAATTCTTATTGAAATTTCAGTTAAAATTGCGAGTACAGCAGGAGCGATTTTAGAGGGGGACACCCGGCTCAACTTTACGAAGTACGCAAACGGATACGTCATAAATTCCTGTAACGACAGCTCATAATTATGCCCTCTCTAACGGTCACAAGATGACAAGATTTCCCTAAATTTAAAGAAAACCAGCAAAATACCAGATCAAATGGGGGTGGGGTGGGGTGGATGGAGATGCAAATAACCCTTTGTTTTTGCTTGTTCAATTTAAAACACAAAACGATATGCTCGCCCGCGAAAAAGTGCGTTCCTTCTTTCCAAACATCCTGGATCCGCCCCTGTACAGCGATTTTCTCATTCAATATTTTGTTTTCTACCCTTTTCCAGGTAGTGGCATTTTATCAGCAGATCCAGTTGAAAATCCTATTTGGTGGAAAGCAAACGTTGTGTAAGTACATTACACATATTTGATTATGTCTCTTTGTCATTACGTTGGTAGGCCTTTATTTCAAAAACTGTAATTGTCGGACCTCTGGGTAACTCGTCGCGGTCCAATATTAGGGTCAGGTACTCTTTGTACCTCATTTTATATTTTTTAATGTTGTTTTGTTGTTTAATCATTTTTAATCGTTAACATGGCCTTTACTAATGGATACCTATTACACCAACTAGTTTGTTAACCGTTTAATAAATGTTTGAATTATTAAAACTGAAAAATAGATAGATCCCTCAATCAACACGGATTCGAACAACGCCCCCGTTTTGTAAATTTGCCATTTGGTGGGAACTAAAAAGTATGTATTTTCAAGGTTCCATTCCCATGATAGTTTTCGTTTATATATTTTGAAAATACATCTACATATTAGATATATTTTCAATCTGTAGATAGCACAGGGGCGATGGTTTCTATTTTGTTCCTTACGTAGAGTTCACTGGCCATTTTTTATCGCCAACTGATCTAAAAAAGTATTATAATGTAATCAAACAAAAGGATTACGAGATTGTATCAAATTATAAGTATTAAGTTATATATGATAATTATAGCATTTTCCCATCGGCTTTTAAAATTTCTTTTATCTTTTTTATGGAATGTAAAGTGATTCAAAATTGTACACATTTATGAGGGGTATATTAGGTTATATTATTAAGATGAATATGATTGTATCGACTTAATACTGTTATTTGTGTCTGCTATTTCCATCAAATCCTCCTAATTTCGCGAATTTATAATATAAATATTATTCTCTTCATTATAGAAATATAATACTATGAAACGTAGCGGATTTGGAGATTTTATCCAACTACTAATATAATACAAAATATATTTTATCGACTTAATATTGATAATTTTTATCTGTTATTAGCATTCTTCCTACAACTTGTTTATTTATAGCATGATACCGTACTGTTCAAGTGATGTTTGGAGTGGGACTAAAATGACGTCTTCAACTGGTAAGACCTACGCCTACACTTAATATTTCAGATTGTCAAAAAGTAACATTATTTATTATCAACTATTTCCTAGAAGTTCCAAGTGTTATGAAAATATCGTAAAGGTTTTCAGTTGATAGAGGAACTTAGAATTATATTTTTGAAGAAAATCATTTTTGTTTATAACAGAGTTTATTTTCATTAGGTAAACCAGAGCAAAAATATAATGAGACTCTTTCTTTGTCTTTCTTCTGTCTTTCCCCAAGTGACCGACAGACCAATAAACTGAATTAACCAATTAGATGATATACAGATATTATTAACAAACTGCCGTCTAACTTTCAAACCAATTAGACTAGCAGAAGTTGAAGAAATTTATAGTGAAAACTGACCAAAGACAGATCGACAGACTATCGATTTGATTTTTGGATGAGACACCAAAGATCCCACGAAAGCCTGAGGACTTATTTTCAGTGGGGTCCTTAACGTGGTGATTGGGCAGTACACCGGGAGACAACCCCCTACTCTTTTCCGAATAGTGCATCTGCGTTCTTTAACGTGCACATGAACCATGTTTAATGTCTCATCCAAAGGACGGTGCGCTACATTTGACCCTCCAGACGATACACAGGGAGATTCGCGTATTCGAAAACCGTGGATCGGTGAGTCTCTTAAATGCCACTCTATCGACTTAACCAACTAACAAGACATTAATAAACGGCCCGCTTAATTTCAAACAATTTGGACTATTATTTCTTGAAGAAATTGTTAATTAAACGTAATGCGAACCTATCAACCGACCGACAGATTAAAAACAAATATGTCCAGTTATTGATATAAGACAGTATCATGCAAGGACCTACTCCAATTATTGAAATTAAATTGTTATTAAGTTGCCGTTACTGTATTATAGTTGACTATTATCTTTAATGAAAACGATCACACTGTTTAAGTACGGTTAATGTATGCTTATATTTTATTTATTTTTTTTATAGCCAGCAATGTGACTTAATCGTTGGTCCCTCTATATTTTTATATTTTAATTATATTGCATATCGACAAATAAAGATAACAATTGAAGGTAAATACACGCCATCGGGTTGGAATTCACAATATTTCGACATCATTTATGTCATCATCTCGAATCCTTAAGATTTATATATGTTAATGTTTTTATTATTTTATTTGTAGGTTATTCGTTCATGGGGTCACTGATTATCAAGGAGGTTCTCCGTGAACTTTTAACAATTGGTCTTTTAGAAGCTAAACAACTGGTTATTGCTGGGAGTAGGTGAGATTCCAGTGTATTAATAAAATTAAGTTTAAACAATCTTATAGATCAATGATTTAATTTTATTTGTCCAAAAGGTACAAACAATTATAGAATCAAGCTATCCAAAAGCAGAGCCCACCCTAAAAAAACAACGTGAAGTTGCGCCCCTTTATATTACGCCCTTTAAAGTTGACCCCCAAAATTAAAATAACGGCCAAAAACACGCATGACACTGTACTGTATTTGAACCGGGGTCCAAAGATCTCCACGTTTCAGCACACAACACTTTTTATCCAACTGAGTTAAAATCACTGTTCTTATTTAGTGCTGGTGGAACAGGGGTGCTCCTGAATTTGGATAGCATTCGAGATTGGTTAGCAGCAGTTGGTAGTAACGTACAGCTACGAGGGTTGGTTGATTCAGGATGGTTCTTAGATATGGAGCAATTGAAGGAGACAAGATGTGACAGCTCTATATTCTGTAAACCTTCTGAAGCAATTTCAAAGGGAGTTACGTAAGTAAATTGTTCATAATTATCATAATCATTTATTTCATCCTCATGATGAGCATTTCTCGTCTTAGAACTCACATTTAAATCATAAACAATACATAAAAAGTATAAGAATATAAAAAACCACAATGTTTAGTCTACCAATTGCCGATATTCTGGAATGCCTGTTGGTGGTAGAAAGAAGAGATAGCGGTTTGTCCAAGCAGCCACTGACCATAATCGCCCACTCCGAGCACTTCTGAGTCCAACAACCTGATCTTGTAATGGATGACTTTCGTAACCAATCAAAAACCCCAAAAGTACAAGGAATCAACAGACTGCTGCTCCAAACCCACTATTTACCTAGCCCTTATAACCACCCGATTTATTCAACAATAACAGATTTATGTTAAGAAATCATATTATATATTATATATTATTATAATATTTTTTTTAAACATTAAACTTATTCAATTACAACAACATTATTCTTCAATTTTCTATCAGGAGTGGATTTAGAATTCCGAGGAGTATGCCAAGTCATTTATCATTACCTCTGAATTGCAGTTAAGTCTAATGCATTACAGTTGACTCTAATTCAATTGCAGTTATCTCGAAATGCATTCCACTTATCAGCAATACACTGGAATGGTATGAACAATAAAATAAAGTTTTTCCGCCGATGTGCCTCGATTTTCCGTATTTATTTTGGCGTCAGTTTTATGGGGCGTAAGCCAGGACTAAAGAAATATCATTGGAAATGTTAACCGTTATTAGCTATGGCGCATACGGTACGAAGAAGGCTTATATAGAATGTTTATGAATTTATATTGAGATTATTGTTTTTATACGAGCTAAATGATAAATTCTTGTAATTTGCCAATTTCAGTCCTTGGGTGTCCAGTGGGTGTCATGTGTAGAGCGCCATCTATATCGTCACACAATTTTAGGTTCTTGATTGAAAATCATTGGAGACATTGGACAGTATTTTTTTTGCGTCTTAAATTTGAAATATTTAAACAAAAATCAGCATGATGATGGATCATACGATTACAATTTTTTTTTCCTTTTACTTTTCTTTAAGGTTGTGGGGAAGTTCCGTACCGACGTCCTGTCTTGAGATGTATGGAGCCGGCAACGAATGGAAATGCTTCTTCGGATTTCGAATTTATAAAACTTTAAGGAGTAAGTTTGAAATTGGTTAACCACCAATAGAAGCTCTAGAGATAGCTACACTTTGATCGTTTCTTCTTGATCGTTTATTTTGATCTTTTATTTTTTGATTGTTAAAAATCCTGGGAAAACTTGTTTAACTTTTAGTTACTTTTGTTTTCCTCAGCACCAACATTCGTTGTACAATGGTTGTATGATGAAGCTCAGTTGACCATCAATCTAGTTAGTCTGATACCGCCAACGGAACTTGATGAATGGAACTATATGCAGAAAACTGCCAGGGAAGTTCGGGGGTCGCTGAAAAATGTATCGTAAGTGTACATATAATACAAATTAACTGGGTGGGTAGATCAAGTAATAGCCTAATGTCATCAAGATACTATACAACGTACCAATAGCGTTTTTTTTTTAGCATACAAGAGTTAATAAATTTTAACGTTTATCTACCGAGTCCTTCACTTGTATCACAAGTATAATTTGTTTTATTAGGTTTTAGTTTTATGGAAATCATCTTGTCGATTTAAAAATAGGTACCTTGGTATGAAAATTCACCTACTATGGAACGCCTTTGATGCCGTACGATTTTGTTTACATGAATAATAGGCCGAATTTACGTCTTGAACAAAGACTAAGTTATGTGTGTGCTATTTAGAATAATAATTGTATTGGTTAATAGAATTAGCTTAGCTTAGAGATATTTTATTTTGAGAAATGTCTATTATAGTATTATTATTATCGTCGTCGTCATCTTCATTATTTTTTTAATTAATAACAATGGTACGTTATAAGTACGGATTTCTACGTCAATATTCATCTTCACATATTGTTGCTTAATGATATATTTTTACTTTGTAATAAACATTTGTTTTTTCTTCTAATTGACAGGGCAGTGTTTGCAACATCTTGTTATGGTCACATGATTCTGGAGAGTAGGTAATTGAACATGATAATATTTTAATTTGATCACTCCCCTGTTTGAATTCATCCCTGCTTTCACTTTCATGTGGAGGTCTGTAACACGAGTTAATAACACACAGCCTTTGGAATGAGACGTTGAGAAATTAGTCTCGTGAAAAATATTGCTTATGTCAGGTTTAAAGAATGTGGTAACTCTATGGAAAAAAACGGGCCTCTATTTTCTTATGATGTAGGCCAGAAGCATCACACTCATGTAATAAGTTAACTACATACTTCCCTGGATTAGCTTGCTGTATACCTACTGAATAAATTTAGTACAATCCTCTGTCGAAATTAGGAAAAAGTTCATTTCATAAGGTTATATTATGTATCCTGTTTCCATGTTTTGCAGTGATTGGACTAAAATGGCAGTACGAAGCATTTATTTACGCGATTCTTTAAAATGTTGGTTAGAGATGGAATCAGAAACAAATCGACACCATCCACACCGTTCAACATCAGCAAGTAAACTAACGACGGGTATGTAACAAGCCTAAAGTTTTTTCACACTGGATTCAAAATGAAGAACAGTTTCCTAAAGTTCCATTAATCAATTTAAAGTATAAAGAAAGTATAATGCATACTCCAAGCAATGAGATACACACTTTCGACATATGTAACATAATTTATGCCGAAATATTGAATCCTGTCACGATGGCGTGTATCTTATTGCTTTGAATACGTATTATACTTTCGTACAAGAACAGTTCCGGTGCAAGTCCAGTAGGCGGGTCTACTATTTGTCATTAATGTTCTTTTCTCAGTTGCAAGCCGAATTCAGGTCTAGTGTGAATCAAGCCTAAAAGCCTGTTCATACTAAGGCGAAAACGCTCAACGATAAATGGGTAAAAATAAGCCGCTTCTATTGATGTTCTAAGACCATTCAATAAGTAGTTACATAAATTTAATCAAAATAATCAATACAAACGATAAAATCGTTCACCTAACGATTTTAACTTTTTATGGATTTTATGGCGTCACTTTAATACATTTTATGAAACCTATTTTTTGTACTATTTGTACATAATTTGTTATTGAATGGTTCCAGTATGAAAGCGTCCCACTTTTTAAAGTTTCTATGCAGGCAACTTCTCTTATCCATTAAGCGTAGATTGTTATCACCATTTTATAAACTTGCTTTAACGTTGAATTCACACATATTTCGGTCAAACTGAAAAAGAAAATTAATGGTAGTAGTAACACTGACCTATGCACATCCAAAAATTCGGTCACAATATTGGTTTGATCCATGAGCTTTAAAGGTACCAGTAGACTTATATTTACACCAGATTATGTCCAAATATTTGGCGTAGGCCTCCGTCCAGTGCTATTAATTCAGTTTTGTTTGTAAATAATCACTTACGTTAAACGACAATAAATATATTTACGTACATGAGTTTTCGGTCCGTAAATGAGCTGAATGTAAATATTAGGCAGTTTGTTTGCACAATAGTGAGGAAGGTACAACCAGCTTCTTCGTCCTGAAATTTCCGTGTCGTAGAGGGAGGCAGACAACTTCACTAACTCACCAGTTATTACTTTTAAGTAAAACAGTCTGGTGAAGACTCATAGAGTATGGACTGAAACGTTACGTACGTATTTATTTTGGTTAAACACAGGGAATTATTTATTGTATTCAAACAGCATGAAATATTTGATTCAATTTATTTGTTTTCAGCCATTACCAATGGGATCTGATGTGAACTTAGTTACTTAGTTATAGCTTTGCTTTATTTCCTTTTTATGGCATAGAAATAGTTGTGCTTAATTATAATAACATGCTTTTCTTAATACTTGGGTGCAATTTACAGGGAACTTTAAGATAACCTGCTTCAAACTTTCTATGCAGATTAATGACTGTAATAACGTAATTGGGAAATTATATAGAGAAAAATACATGGTTCATGGCGCTTAAACGCAACATGGGCCTATTATGTCAACATTTGAAAATATTTAATATGCAGAAAGTAATGTAGATACTCCGGATGGTCAACCATACAACACTACCCTGTGGTCGTCCCGGTCACATTTGTAGGTGGCGCAAACAAAAAACCCAATTTTTAAATTTTAGTTGCACATTTCAAAATGCGCATGAGTTCAATCTTGAAAACCTTAGTGTTGACTGCATTAATCTCCATAAAGATACTTTTTTTTTCTCTTTAGTGGGGGTTTCACCCACCTTTATTTCTTCTTTTTTTTAAACTTTTTTTGTTTTCTTATTCACAGAGTACAATATTTAAAATAAATACCGGTATTTCTTTAAAATAAAAAAAAATGTATACGGTATAAAGATACTTTGTATTAAATCATCAGGATTTTTTTTTTGCAAACTATTTAAGGCGATAGAGGTTTTAACTACATATTAAATACGTGCAATAAATCATTAGAAGTTTTTACAATTTTAAAGGTAACTTTTACTTGTAAGGGTGGTTGTAACGCAAGACGTTAGCCGAACACGTTTTATGTCCTCAACGAGGTTAACTGTTGAAATAAAAAGAATTCTTGAATCATTGCTAATTTTCAATGAACTCGTACAGTTGTTGTATCATTCGATGTTTTTCATCAGCTCACTCGCACAACAAATCGATGCAAAATACTTCCTCGCCAGGCTTAATTTGCATATCTCATTAGCAAACGTTACTATAGCGATTCCGTCATTATTTCAAAAACTCCCTAATAATAATAATAATAAGATTTATTAAGCGCACATCTCCACTAAAGTGCTCAAGGCGCTTGTGAAAACCATGAAAA
>JAOTQE010020416.1:0-10685 GCA_025631205.1 Nesometra sesokonis | reverse complement strand
TGTATTTCTTCAAGATAAGCAAGTTATTTTCAAAATCTAATTTTTGTCATTTTTCAAGTGACAATACATCTTTAAAAGCTGGTACTCTACTAAAAGTGAAGTGATGTACACGGTTTTCTTCTAAAAATAAGGATTTGGGGTTGGACGTGAGGATAAATGGAACATTATGTACTTTATTCTTTACCATTTTCCGTCAGTAGGAAATACGGTGTGCTTAGGGACGGCTTATAGAATAATGGTATCGGTACCTAGACTTAATTATCAATCGATAGGCCAGTATATTTTACTGATATTGTGACGTGAACTCCGACATTGATTAATATATCGTATTAAGGTAAAATATACCTATTTGGAAAGATAGCGGATCGTGCGGAGGACACATCCACTTCAATCTCAACGTGAGGAGACTCACTCGTGCCCTCTATTTTCACTACATATAAAAACCGAAAATCGTAGTCAATGGTTTTACTTGGATCTTCTGTGTCGAAGATGTAGCTCCCCCCTTAACAATGAGGACGACGACGAAGACTATTAGGGTCTGTATCAGTGTTTGTTGTTTACTACATATTGGTCAACATAATATCATTCGTTTTAGGTGAATTAATCGCCATATATACCAAAATCATAGTCGTGTGGGTAATAGTTTAGGCATATACTGCCTGTTTATTTCTATAGGCCACCTAACCATGTTTCATTGATGGGTTTGACTCCACCAGAGACTGGGGTTCTGCTTTATGAGTGTAAGCCGACATACTGTAACTGTCTCCCAAAAACTACGGGGTCTGCACTCGCATGGACGTGCCGTCCCGCATGACCCTTGAATCCTAGCTCCGTCCAAGGGGAGCGCTTCTACAGAAAACGCCGTAGGTCATTAAGAATTTGTAATTTTGACTACTTTAATAGCAATAATCCTTACCTGCCAGATGCTAAAATTGCAAGTTTGTTTCCGGCTTTTGTTTTACCCTCAATTGCATAGTGTCCTGTGGCGTCAAGTTCGTAAAGTTCTCCATAATGGTCTAACATACGTTTAAATTTTTGAATCGAAATATGGAAAGGTTTGAAGAACTTTTCATGTAGTTCCATAATATCGTCATCTAGTTTGATGGGCCTGGTTATAAAAATCAAGTAGGCCAATTGCAGAATGTTTATTGCGAACGAAACAAAGTTCCAGGCGAAAACGTCGGACCAACATAGCACCGGTGCACCCCATAAGACGTGGAAAAACAGACCGATAACTAAACAGCTTCGGAGCCATAAAGCCCTAGCAATACCTATGTTCGGAGTAGTCAAATAGCCTATAGTAAGAATAAGACATCCTAAATGAAATAAAGAATTCTGCGATTCTGCCCAGGAATCGCAAGGCACCTTGATGATCGAGGTTTGAGTAGCGTCCTCCACCATCGCGTTTGGCTACGACGAACGCAATACACTGCGCCGAGTAAATTCCCCTTCAGTGATACAAACAAATACTACTGTGTGATATCGTCCTCTCACGTCCGTGGTTAATTTTCTCTCGTAAGAATGACCCCGTTTGACTAGAGGCCCAGTCCAGGTATCCCTAGCAACGAACTCAGCATGAGATTACGACGATAATCGATAAACTTGAATACTGGTTGTCGACGATGTTGCGCGAGACTTTACAGCGTCCCCGCTCTCGAAACCGCGGCGTAATGACAACATTTAATGTTACTGCATTTACACATACATGGTTTAAAACCAATGGAAATTAATAAACCCGAGGGTTTAGCCCTGCATTATTCTGAATCTGCTAATATTCAAGGTTATTTAAATAACATTCGTACTTCCACACATTAATATTTTACTGTGGTTGTATTAAATATTCCTGGGTGCAATGTTAAACGTATTCGCAACACTGAGGCATCTGTCGCGTTGTATAATTTTTAAACATTTTAATTTTAAGCGTCAGATTTATAACGTCTAGATAGCGTCGATAAGGGTTGATTATCATAACATTCGCTAATATATCATAAGCTACACCACAGCAGCCAGAAGCTTGAAAGTGTTATTTCTGAATAAGGCTTTTACATTTCCCACAAACAAAATATTCGCACATCGAAATTTAATATGAATGAAAATATTCGTTGACTCTGTTGTTCAATGGAATGACAGGTATGAAATCTGGTGACGTCACTGATCATCTTATTACAGAGGTGTTTTAGTTCCAGGGTAAATCGGTGTGTCATTGCCGCTGCTAAGCAAACTATAATCAAACTTCTTTAGTGCGAATATTTTACAGCGGTATAAGTGAATTTAATACACAGAAACCAAAAAGGCTTCAATTTTATTTTGTTATTGTACCGGAGAACAGCGACGTTCCATGAGTGTTTGTTTTTTTCGATCTGTCTGATTCAGGCCGCTTCCGTGACAAAGTAATGTAGACCTAATTTAGTTCAGTTTAGCCTATAGGCGTATAGCGCCTAAAAATGAATAGTATCAAGGCATTGTGGACTACATGTTATGCATTGGTACATTTTTACACATTTCCTTGCAGTTATTATTCTTAGTATGAAGTACTATTGTGTTTCATATCTTTTACACAATTGGCAAATAATACTAGAAACTTAAGGCCTATAATAATAATTGTTAGGATTAGGCCTATACTTATAATAAGAAAAATTCACGCTGAATAAAACAAATTAGTGATGGTAATGAATAATGATGATAATAATAATAATAATGATAATGATAATGATAATGACGATGATGATGATGATGATAATAATGATAATGATAATTAATATAATAATACACATCTGTACGGTACATAATAATGAGCCATATTCCCAAACAATAGGCCTACTGCTCATAATCTAGGTGCATGACATGATAACGGTGACGGCGACGACGATATTTGTCGTTATGGAGATAAACAACGACGATAACTATAGTAATGAAAAAAACCTAAACTATCACAACCCGTCATCCCACACGCAGTCGATTATAGATTATAGGATAGTTCTATTTTCAGCAATATATTTTTACTCCGGTTACATTTATTTTTTAATATCAATGATTTATCTAAAACTGCTTAAAAACAAATCTAAATCTGTGAAACTGAAATGCATAGAAACGCCGTTAATCACTTTACCGTTCAATCGATAAAACTCTAAAATAATATAACACCATTGCGTATGAATCGTCGAATACACGTATAATTACCTTGCCATTACCTTTTAAATCGAGACGTAGTTATGTCGACTAGTTAGCACATGCGAATAAGTAGCAGTTGATATTTCTTGGATATCAATATTTTATGAATGACGGTACTAATATGTGCATAATATTACCATTTACATTGCTATAACTTTATATCAATCAAATTTGTTTTTATAAAATTTAGCGTATCTAGTTCAATTGGGTAATTTTGTTTGTGAATGTCATCAAATCAGACAATGTTTGTTTTTAAACTTGGGAACAATTCAACGTAATTCAGCAGCACCATGAAACATCGACAATAAAACTGACTATGTAACTGAAAACAACCCACCTTTACAGCAATATGAAACATCGAAACAAGCGACTGGAAATAACCCAACATTATACTGACCAGCACCAGGCACAACTCAACTCAACTGATCAGCAACTACAAAAAAAAATCAAACTCAATTGCTAAGCAACTCTAAACAAATCGTCAGCAACTGCGAACAACTTACCTCAGTGGTAAGTAATTAAAAAAACTCAGTTGGCCAGCAACTTGGAACAACTCACGTCAACAGTCCAGAAATTTGGGATCGGACAACACGACTTAATAACCCACGGACCAGCAACTGGAACAATTCACCCAAAGCAACTGGGAACAACCCATGGACTAGCAACTGAAACAATGATTTACCCAAAGTGAACAGCAACTGGAAACACCCCACGGACCAGCAACTAGAAAAAAAATCAGTCAAAGCAAACATCAACTGAAAAAAAACCAGATGGAGCAGCAACTGGAACAATTCACCCAAAGCGACCAGCAACTTAAAAATGCACATAAACGACCAGCAATTGGAAAAAAAACCACAGACCAGCAACGTGAACAATTCACTCAAAGCGACCAGCAACTGGGAACAACTCACGAACTAGCAACTGGAACAATTCACCCAAAGCGACCAGCAACTTAGATCAACCCATGGACCAGCAACTGAAACAATTCACCCAAAGCGACCAGCAACTGGGAACAACTCACGGACTAGCAACTAGAATAATTCACTCATAGCGAACATCAACTTGAACAACCCACGGACCAGCAACTGAGAACAATTCACTCAAAGCGTACAGCAACTGAGAACAACCCACAGACTAGCAACTGAAACAATTCACCCAAAGCGAACAGCAACTGGGAACAACTCACGGACTAACAACTGGAACAGTTAACCCAAAGCGACCAGCAACGGGAAACAGTGTACAGACCAGAAACTGGAACAATTCACCCAAAGCTAACAGCAGCTGAGAATGACTCACGGAGCAGCAAATGGAACAATTCACCTAAAGCGAACAGCAACTAGAACAATTCACCCAAAGCGTCCAGCAACTGAGAACAACTCACGGACCAGCAACTAGAACAATTCATCGAAAAGCGACCAGCAACTTAGAGCAACCCACGGACCGGCCACTGGAACAAATCACCCAAAGCGACCAGCAACTGAGAACAACTCACGGACAACAACTGGAATAATTCACCCAAACCGACCAGCAACCTGAACAACCCACGGACCAGCAACTGAAACAATTCACCCAGAGCGACCAGCAACTGGGAACAACTCACGGACTAGCAACTGGAACAATTCACCCAAAGCGAACAGCAACTGAGAATAACTCAGGGAACAGCAACTGGCACAATTCACCCAAAGCGTCCAGCAACTGATAACAACTCACGGACCAGCAACTAGAACTGGAACAATTAACCCAAAGCGACCAGCAACTGGAAACAATCCACGGACCAGCAACTGGAACAATTCACCCAAAGCGTACAGCAACTGGGAACAACTCACGGACTAGCCACTGCAATAATTCACCCAAAGCGAACAGCAACTTTAAACAACTCACAGACTAGCAACTGAAACCATTCACCTAAAGCGAACAGCAACTGGAAACATTCTACGGACCAGCAACTGGAACAACTCACCCAAAGCGACCAACAACTGGGAACAACCCACAGATCAGCAACTAAAACAATTCACCCAAAGCGACCAGCAACTTAGAACAACCCACGGACCAGCAACTGGAACAATTCACCTAAAGCGACCAGCAAATGGTAAAAAACCCACGGACCAGAAACTTGAACAATTAACCCAAAGCGACCAGCAACTGGAAACAATCCACGGACCAGCAACTGGAGCAATTCACTCAAAGTGAAAAGCAACTTGAACAACCCACGGACCAGCAACTGAAACGATTGGACTGTTTCCAGTTGCTGATCAATTTAGTTAAGATGTTCAAAGTTTCTAGACACCTGAGTTGTTTTTCCACTTGCTGTACCAGATGCTGGCCAGTTGAGTTTGGTTGTTCCACGTTGTTGGTTATCTAATTTTGTCCGAGTTACTTGCCAGTTATGAGGGTTTTGTTTCCAGTTGCTGGCCAGTTGAGTTGGTTTTGATTGCAGTTATTCATCATTTGAGGTAAGTTGTTTTCAGTTGCTGGTAAAGTCACTGGCAGGCTGAGTTGTACTAAGTTGCTGAAAGCGAACAGCCACTGGAACAATTCACCCAAAGCGACCAGTAACTGAAACAATTGGTGCTAGGAAATAATACTTTTTAGTGCTCATGTTTGTCTTTATAGCAGGGGATCGGAAAATCTAGGAATTTCAGAAAATAAGCAGATGGTTGAGCAGGAGCTACGTACATAATACAGGGTTATGGTCTATACCTATGGCTAGCCTGCCATGGTTGGGGCTGAGGGGACAACTTAGTATAATGAAACTTCTAGATACTTTAAAATGACACTCAATTAGATAAAACTGTTTTTCAAAGTGTCACACATTTAAAAAAATGAGATATGACCATCGTCTATCGACCCCTCTATGTTTAATTATGTGTATTCAACAATAACAAAAATGCCTTCTCAATCAATCATAATGGCTGCTGCTACTGGTTCCGCCGTTTTTGCCCCTGTAGCATGTATAAACTAATAATTTTCGAAATTTCTCTAATAAAAAAAAACATTTGAAAAGCAAAGTTAAAACTAATGGGATGTTATTGCCTAATGATGACTGAACTTATTGTAGAACATCTACATAGAATCTATGTAGGTGTCTTACATTTGTAAATTATAAGAACGTACAATCATAATACATTGTTTCAGCTCAAATGATGTAAACCATTCTCTGGGTATTGACATAACCTTACACGAAGGCACTTGTCATAATCGGCCTACTCCCAATTTAATTATGGTAATGATAATTATGTTATTTAATCCTTAATGGAGGGTTGTACGTATAAAGGATATCCCATGGGTTTCCTTGTAACTCATCTAATCAGTAGACATCCCCACCGATGCATTATCCGTAAGGTATCATCATCACCAATCAAGGCCAACATTTTAAAATACAGATTAGCATTTCGTAATGAATATCCATAATTTTAATTTTAGGTGCACTGGTGTAGAGATACAGCTAGTAACATTAATGGATGATAATGTTTATCAATTATAACATGCTGTATTTACCAGCACATCGTACTGACAACTCTGGTTTTTGTTAAACACAAAATAATATTAAAAAAGTCTTTATTTCGCCAAAGATTTTTGTTTTAATTAGAAGGATATGTTAAGATCATTTCCTTTCTAATACCTGATCGAAGTAATAATCTTATATTTAGTTTTAAAAGGATTCTTACTTTTTATTCTTCACAGCGCTTTTGTATCAAAAGTTCTATATAAATACAAATACATTACATTATATTCGATTTGAGTTGTTTTCAGTTACTCGTCAATTGAGTTGTTTCCAGTTACTGGTCAGTTGAGTTGTTTTCAGTTGTTGGTAAGTTGAGTTGTTTCCAGTTACTGGCAGTTGAGTTGTTTTCAGTTACTAGCCAGTTGAGTTGTTTACAGTTACTGGCCAATTGAGTTGTTTACAGTTACTGGCCAGTTGAATTGTTTACAGATACTAGCGAATTGAGTTGTTTACAGTTACTAGCCAATTTAGTTGTTTTCAGTTACTGACCAGTTGAGTTGTTTACAGTTACTGGTCAGTTGAGTTGTTTACAGTTACTGGTCAGTTGAGTTGTTTACAGTTATTGGTCAGTTGAGTTGTTTACAGTTACTGGTCAGTTGAGTTGTTTCCAGTTACTGGACAGTTGAGTTGTTTCCAGTTACTAGCCAGTTGAGTTGTTTACAGTTACTGGCCAATTGAGTTGTTTACAGTTACTGGCCAGTTGAATTGTTTACAGATACTAGCGAATTGAGTTGTTTACAGTTACTAGCCAATTTAGTTGTTTTCAGTTACTGACCAGTTGAGTTGTTTACAGTTACTGGTCAGTTGAGTTGTTTAGAGTTACTGGTCAGTTGAGCTGTTTACAGTTACTGGCCAGATGAGTTGTTTTCAGTTACCGGTCAGTTGAGTTGTTTACAGTTACTGGCCAATTGAGTTGTTTACAGTTACTGGCCAGTTGAATTGTTTACAGATACTAGCGAATTGAGTTGTTTACAGTTACTAGCCAATTTAGTTGTTTTCAGTTACTGACCAGTTGAGTTGTTTACAGTTACTGGTCAGTTGAGTTGTTTAGAGTTACTGGTTAGTTGAGCTGTTTACAGTTACTGGCCAGATGAGTTGTTTTCAGTTACCGGTCAGTTGAGTTTTTTACAGTTACTGGTCAGCTGAGTTGTTTTGAATTTTTTACAGTCAGTTACTGGTCAGTTAATTTGAGTTGTTTCTATTTATTAGACAGTTCATGTCCAGTAGGGTTTTTCAGTGGGCTAACCAGTTAAGTAATTTGTGCTGTCCCAGGTTCCTTATCAGTTGAGTTATTTCCATTTTTATTTGCCAGTCGAGTTGACTTTTCTTTAGTTAATGACTTGTTGAGCTGTTCCAAGTTGCTAGCAAATTGAGTTGAACTGTTTCAAGTTACTGGGAAGTTGTGTTGGGTTCCATCCAGCTCCTTGCCAGTTGAGTTATTTCCATTTGCTGACCAGTCGGGTTGAGGTTTCCCTATAGTTGATGACTAGTTGAGTTATCCCAAGTTGCTGGCCAATTGAGTTCAGCTGTTCCAGGCTACTGGCCCGTTGTGTTGGGTTGTCCCAAGTTCTTGGTCGATAAATATGAATTGTTCCTAGTTTTGATTTGAGTTGTTTTCAGTTGCTGGCCAGTTAAGTTGAGTTGTCCCAATTACTAATAACTTGATTTGAATTTCCCAAAGTTGCTGATCAATTGAGTTGAGTTGTACCAGTTGTTCATTAGTTGATTTGAGTTTTACCAGTTGTTTACCATTAGTATCAGGTTGAATTGGACTGTCCTCAGTTGCTGATTAGTTAATTTGAGTTGTCCCAGTTGCTGACCAATAGTCTCTGGTTTAGTTGGACTGTCCTCAGTTGCTGATGACGTAAGTTGAGTTGTCTCAGTTGCTGATTAGTTGATTTGAGTTGTCCCAGTTGCTGACCAGTAGTCTCTGGTTTAGTTGGACTGTCCTCAGTTGCTGGTCAATTGAGTTGAGTTGTCCCAATTGCTGATTTTAGTTTATTTGAATTGTCCCAGCTGCTGACCAGTAGTCTCTGGTTGAATTGGACTGTCCTTAGTTGTTGATCAATTGAGTTGAGTTGTCTCAGTTGCTGATTAGTTTATTTGAATTGTCCCAGTTGCTAACCAGTACTCTCTGGTTGAGTTGGACTGTCCTCAGTTGTTGATCAATTGAGTTGTTTCTTTGCTGGCTATTTGAGTTTGGATTGTTTCCAGTTGCTGATCAGTTTAGTTAAGATGTTCAAAGTTGCTAGCCACCTGAGTTTTTCCAGTTGCTGGCCAGTTGGGTTGAGCTGTACCAGATGCTGGCCAGGTGAGTTTGGTTGTCCCACGTTTTTGGTTATCTGATTTGGTGCGAGGTCTTGGCCAGTTATGATGGTTTTGTTTCCATTTGCTGGCCAGTTGAGTTGGTTTCGATTGCAGTTGTTCATTGATAAGTTGTTTTCAGTTGCTGGTAAATTCATTGTTTTTTCCTTTTCAGTTGCTGGCCAGTTGAGGTGTCAAGGGGCGCAGCCAGGATGGAATGAAAGGGGGGCGGTCAGACGTGCGAGCGAAGCGAGCAATTTGGGCTGGGGGACAGGGGGCCGCCGAAGGCCCCCGGTCGGGGTCCAGGGGCCGAAGGGTCTGAAAATTTTGCGTTATTTGACATGCTAAAAGACACTCCCGTTTTCCAGGTCAGCCTGTTTTGATTTCGAAGTTCAGACTTGCGAGCGAAGCGAGCAATTTAGGCTGCGGACCATGGCCGCTGAGAGCCTCCGGTGGGGATCCAGGGGCCAACAACCCCGGAAAAAATTTGCGTTATTTTACATGCTAAAATACACCTTAGAGCCCATCAAAGGTCCCGTTTTCCAAATCAGGTCTTCCAGATCAGAATCGAAGCGGGCAATTTAAGCTGGGGGCCAGGGGCGAGAAATTTAGGCAGTGAGCAATGAGGGTGCATTGTGAGCGATCTTAGTTTACCTCAGCCCCACCATGGTCGTTGCTGAACTATGCACTTTGGCAATTCTAGAATAGGCTATAACACTTCTGATTCTTGGAAATGGCACTCTTAAACATTAAAAACATTTAAAGGTGCTTAAATTTAACGAAACTGAAGTAGGTTTTCAATTGAAGAAAACATCACACCCATTTCAGCTACATCATAGTTGCTGGGTTGAAATATGAAAATTTTAGAATGTGGAACATCTAGAGGATCATAAATGGTGCTCGTTTGTGTTGTAGTAATAAATAGTAAGGTTGGAATAAAATGCTTAAACAAATAATGTTTTTTTTTAGTAACGTTGGTATAAGAATTAGTTGCATGTGAAGATAGGGTAGATCTACATACTGATCAGTTTTATTCGATATTTCATATAGTGGTAAATCACTGTGGACTTATTCAATTGCACCGCAGTAGACACATTCACTGTGACTTTTAAGAGACCATGTCATAACTAGTTTACTGCATTTACTGCAGTACTCTATTATAGAATCCTGTAGTTAATGTAATAATCAAGTATTACGCTGTTTTCTTTATTATTGACACATAAGGAAACATCTCGATATGTTGTTTCCAATCATTCTTTTTCAGTTACTGAGCTAATAATGTTACAGCTGTATTACTGCAGTAACTTCAGCAAGATAATTTTGAGATGATTCCTAAAAAATCGCAAAAAGCAACACTGTGACAATAGATGTTATACAGTAGTAGTAATAAGTCTAGTTGTAGTTATTTTCCGGATATTAAAATATAAAATTGCATCATGCAGAATCATTAATACACGCATTAAATTCGAAACTGTATAATAAATTCCCTGAAATAATCCTATTCTGTCTGATCGGTTTTATTATATTTCTGATGTGGAACAGCCAAATTCCCTCATTAAATTCAATGTGTGAATCCAAGAAATCAGCTTTAATTTAGCCTTAAATTACATATTGAGGCAAAAATAAACAATAATAATAATGATAATGATAATGATAATGATAATGATAATGATAATGATAATGATAATGATAATGATAATGATAA
>JAOTQE010020405.1:0-10685 GCA_025631205.1 Nesometra sesokonis | reverse complement strand
CTCAGAAAAATCTTGAAAATAAGATGGTTTGATAAAATCACAAACATGGAAGTATTGACGAGAACAAGTCAATCATGCATACACACTTTGATTGGTCTTAGAAGGCTTAGGTGGCTTGGCCACGTTGAAGGAATGGAGGAGTATAGAATACCAAATAGAGTTTTATATTGTGAAACTCAAACTGGCAAAAGGAATGCTGGAAGGCCTAAACTTAGATATACTGATCAGATTAAGAGAGATTTGAAAAGTTTTGGGATCAGTGAACAGGAATAGTGTGTTGGAGCAAGTGATAGAGTAGACTGGTGAAGAAGGGTCATGGATGGTAGCATTAAAGCAGAAGTGAAATGGAGACGTGAAGAATCAGCAAAGAGAGATAACAGGAAGCAGAAGAGGCGTGCACACCATGATCAGGAATGATCGACGGAGCCATGATGATGATGAATGACTTTTATATGACCATTGGCTCTGAATTGTTAAGGTGGAACTGGTCCTACTGACCAAGTCTAAATAAATCGGTTCAGTCTTCTTTCCAGACAGAAGGTATTTGATTTTTTGATTTGATTTATTCAGTGGAGAACACCAAGGATAACCCACGAAAGTTCGAAGTTGAATCATTTGCAGTGGGGTCTTTCTGGTGGTGATTGGGCACTGCGTTCTTTAACGTTCACATGAGTCATGCTGTATACGAGACCAACGGAATAACGTCTTATCCGAAATCTTCTACCGGATAGTTTAAATTGTGATTATCATCATTCGATGTAGTTTGATTAATTTATCAATATTTTATTATATTTCATAAACAGTTTTGGTTTTTTTTTAATAATTTTACTTACATGTTTAATAATCCTCTTTAATTTGATTGCATCAGCCTTTTTGCAATTTTTATACTAAACAACCTAACTAAATGTTTTAACTCTTCCAATTATACGTTTGTTAAATAATTCTAAAATTACTTACGTAAGAAGTACATTCGCTGATGACTTTTGTGCTTAAAGCTTTCTGAACAATTTCCACCGATGTGTTATTTAATAAGATGGGTACATTTCCGGTAAAATATGGTCATTTTTTCTTAAAGTCAGTAGTAATTTCTTAAGTTTTATTTGGGTTTAAATTTATATCATTACACCAATATTCCAATGATTCAACACAATTTGTATACGCCAGATAATTAATAAGCCCCACAATTACAGTGTCGTCTGGGTGTTTTAATGTAAACATTGTTTTCTTCCAGCCTACAATTATTTTTGTATAGAATTTACAATAACAAAGAAATCATTCCACCTTGTGGGCAATCTGTGTTTGCTATGCTAGTATTATATAGCACTGTTCTCCAACACAAACTGTATCATTTCTCTTAGTATCGACTACCCACAAGTGAAAGCTTAACACCAAGCCTACACAATTATGTTGCAAGACAGTACAATAATGGTGTATAATAGCCGAGGTAAATCAATGACAGTTATTCTAGCATGTGTTTTTAAAATTATCTAAATGTTCATATTCACGTGAGTTAAATTAAACACTGCGTCAACCACGGATCTGTCCTTTGCATGCAAATTGAAAAAAAAATGTCCAAATTGTCTAAAACATTTCCTTTTTACTGAGAAACATGACGGAAATTATTAGATTCAGTTGGTCAGTTGGACTTTTTGTTACTGGACTAATTGTAGATTTTCCAGCATTTGTCAGTATTGTCCATAGACCATTTGAAGGATTTATGGAACGGTACTGAGAGGGCGTCTGCACAAGTTTTCAAAGTTTTGCCAGTTACATTATCAGGACCACAATATTTTCGTGTATTCACTATTCACTGCTTTGAATTTTCTATGTAGATCGCATACATCAATTGTTACGGGATCGTCGTCGCAAAGCCGAAGTTCATTATTATGTTCAAAACTTGGTCAAACATGTCAAAACGCGTAAAAAAATGAATTTAGCTCATTCGCTATCTATCACATTTTGCTTTCATTTTTTTTCTAAATAAGTGATGTATCATAATTTTCTGTTTTAATTATGTGAAGAAATAATGTATAATTTGAATTGAATTGGATTGAATTGAATTTAAACAATAATTCCAAAGGCCAGACAACAATATCTGCTTCGGCTAATTTACCATATAATCGATAAATGTGGAAAGTAAACAATTTATCTATATATTTCGTTGCAGATGTACGATTGGTAGTTAGTGTCAAATCAGAATCTATTGATTCGAATCTAATTAAACGTTTGTTAGATGAGTATGTTGAAGATTTTCGATTGGATAATGACAACCAGTTGCTTAAAAATCTCAAAGACTATTTCTCAGAAAGAGATCTATGTTTAAGTGGCTTTTCCAGGGGAAGTTTGATTTTGCATCTATCTCTGAATGATGTTAAGGATATATATGGCCTAACGAAAAGTGAAAAACGCAAAGAACTTATGAGATTCCTTGCAGAGGTATTACTCCCAAAGTGCCTCCACAAGAGGTTTTTAAACGACTGGTCTATGGACATTTACACTGGTGACAATGGTAAGATATTTTAATTTTATTTACAGTAATCATCGTCCTTGTTTGCACCATATCTGAAGTAAAATAATTCATAGACATTATGTTTCTTAAGAATGGTAAATAATTCCTGTTACTCCTTTTCCATTGAGGTCACGACTAAATAACCTACTAGAAAAACGAGAATAATCAATGAGACACTCATTGGCAGTGTGGCTGGCAGTGTGCCAACATGCTAATAAGATGCTTTCAATTAACAAAACGAACCAACAGATCAACAATCTTACCAATTACGGAAATGGATGGTCACCTGATAAATAATAATTAAGCTACATACATACATACATACAAACATATGGCCAACGTGCTTTTCGTATCCTAGCTCCGTCTTTGTGGAATTCTTTGCCTCTTTCTATTAGAAATTCTCCTGATTTACATTCTTTTAAGAGGAACTTAAAACACCATTTATTTCAGAAATGTTATTGATTTTGGTTTGGACTCACTAAGCGCCTTTGATAATTTTTTGAATTGGCGCTATATAAATATCTGTTATTATTATTATTATTACATGCTAAATTGTAAACCAATTTAACTATAAGAACTAGAGAAAATAACAGTTTTAAAAACTGCATTCAATACGTTTTTAAAACTTACAAAACAATATACTGGGTGGGCATGAACATGGGTCAAAATTTTGAATCTTCATAAATTCTACACACTTAAAAGGCATCATATCTTACGTCTATTACCCAAATTCCAATTTCATCCTTTAAAATTTCAGTTCACAGGACCAAAATCAAAATAAATATGAAACTTTACATATAGCACATAACTTGCTAATAAACATTAAAACATACTGGGGATCACCAGGGAAGTATTTCCTGAGATAACATATTTTTGTTAATACTATATTTCTGTAACATCCTACACTGTTGGGCGTAGGTGAGAACACTTGGAATTAATACACAGAGACAATTTAAAGTCATAAAAATACTTTATTCAACCAATTATGGCAATCTGATGAGGATCATGATAAAGCTGGCAACGACCAGCAGTTAACAAGACTTGTTCATACGGAATCTTAAAGTGATTATCTAATGCGACTTTAACATGTTAATTAAAAAAATCGTTCACTTAAAAAAACAAGATCGTCAAAATAATAATGCCTTGACTAAAATTGTGACTGGCTTAATGGAAAGAAGCTGTGGTTAAACAGCAATGAACAGTAGTGACTGGGCAAAAACATGTCAACAACCAACTTGATAACCGTTCTTGATTGGTTGAATTCATGTTATATATTAATTCATCACTGTAAACTTCCGAGGAACCCGATAATTATCGTCCTTTAGAAGAACACGTTAGCGAGGATCAAGGAAGGAATACGTTATCATGGACTAAGGAAGACCATGTTAATAGCTTCATGGCTGGTTCATAATGGAACATCATGATAATGAGGGATTCGATAATGAATATCACATTACTGACGTTTTTTTTCCGAAATATGAACCTCTTTAATTGTAATAACTTTCAACTGATACAGATACAGATAGTACTTTATTCATCCTCATTATACAGAAAATTGCAATGCTCATGTGATTATATCGTTCAAAAATGATGAAATAACAACAAAGAGAAAAACCGATATACAAAACATTCTATCTGTACAAATTTTCATTATAAAACCTAATCCCACTAGGGATGAAAGAATTGCGATAACGGTTAGTGCGTTCTGTGGACGATCTCACCGTTCAATGGAGCTATGTAATTACAGAATTCAGAGAATTTTAAGAATCTGTTATCACCTTATAAAGCTTCGCAAGGGCTCTTTCGCAATAAACTGAGTCGAGCAACGGCACCCAGTGCCCCATAATTTGTCCGGCCTTCTCAACTATTCGATTAAGTCTAGGGTTGTTCCATGTCAAACCACTCAATTTTTCCCGACCACCTCCGATTTTGATGAATTGTAGCACACTTGTGGGCATCCCTAAGAAACCGCGCTACACCATTTTTTTTTTGCGTTCTGGCCATTCCCCACAGATCTAGAGCAGTTTGAAGATTTTGCGACTTCAAGTTCCAAGTTTCAAGTTTTAAAAGAAACATTTATTCACTTCCTTGTACAACAAAAATCAGTTAATATAAATTGCCCTATAATATTTTTCTCATACAATTGATTGAGATACTATGAAGGTAAAAATAGGAAGATGGCAGAAGCTCAGAAAGATGATTATCTTGTGTTGGGCGAGCCAGAGACAAACAAGAAAGTATGGAAAATACACGACAGTTTACATGAACGATACAACAACAAAACAACGAACAAAACAAACAAAAAAAACATTTAAAAAGAACTGATTAATATTAAATTCTAACCGAGAAGCCTAGTCTAACAGATTTTGGGATGTGAATCGCTGAACTTGCTTTAGTAAGATGGCCATGAAAGGAGTAATTTGGTTTAAACAAATTACAAAGGTATTTAGGAAATACAGAATATACAGACAAGTATAAGAAAGTTCATTGTTAATTAAAGTTAATATCGCGCAAATTCAGAAGTTTAATACTTGAAAATAAAGGAGATGAATAAGACCGCGGTGAAGAGCCAGATATAGTCCTATGGCCTTCTTTTGAATTGTTTCTAATTTAGTAAGATTAGTAGAGTAGGTATTTGCCCAGACAATGCTGCAGTAACTCAGGTAAGGAAGGATCAATGAGCAGTAGAGTAAACGGAAAATGTTATGGAGAATAAAATGATAGTCTAAAAATGACACCAAGGCTTCTGGAAATTTTATTTTCAATTTTCTTAATGTGTGATTTTCATGTTAAACCACTATCTAGATTAACTCCAAGAATTTTGGCACTTGGGACTTGTGGAATAACTGGTTATCAATAAGAATACTATATTGTGATATATCAATAAATCTACTCTTTTGGGGACTTCGAAACAGGATGAAGCTGTATTTATTGTGGTTAATGGATAGTTTATTACTGGCAAAGTATTGAGACACAAGTATCAAACTGTGACTTACAGAATGAGAAAGCGTTTGTATATCTTTGGCAAAGTGGAAGACAGTGATATCGTCAGCATAGAGAAAAAAGAGAAAATTTGAGGATTGGTAAATATCGTCGATATATAAAATAAATAAAAGTGGACCAAGTAGAGAACCTTGAGGAACACCACAAGTGATTGGAGAGTGTGTAGACGTAGAATTTGAATAATTGGTACATTGAGAACGACTGGTCAGGTAGCTTTTGAAGAGATTTAATGCAGTGCCCCTAATACCATAGTGGGATAATTTGTGTAAAATTATAACAATTTGTGTAAAAATTTGTGTTAAAAGTTGTGTTACAATTTGTGTTAAAATTTGTGTAAAAGTGATCAATAGTGTCGAATGCTTTTGAAAGATCTATGAAAACTCCAATTTTCGAGAAAACAGATAAATCGGAATTGGAGGATAATTTGTTAAATTGGACGTGTTGGCGGATTTATAAATTGGGGTTACTCGCGCAAGCTTCATCCTGTCAGTAATACTGAATTAGTGACATAGAAACAGAAAATTGACCATAACTCACTAGCCTATTATTCGATTTGCATGAATTTACAATTGGATAGCTAGATTCCCTTTCCAGCTATATGTAACACCATGAACTTATGATGTTTTTAAGGTCATTTGGAGTGACCTTGACCTTTGACCTACTTTTAAGTAATGAGTATCAATCGATTTTGACGAAAGGTGAGACACTGATAGGGAATGAAGTGTCAATAATGTCTACAAAATTTAATTTTGAAGAGTCGGTTTGGGAGATATTAAAGAAAAATTCTTCAAACAGCAGGGAATTCTCTTGAAAATTCAGGCAAAGATTGAATTTGAAACATTCCGTGTGTATTTATATGCTGAAAATTATATGTCAAAGATCCGTATGGGCTTCAGCTCCACCATGGTTGGGGCTTAGGTAAGAAAATTTTGAACTATGACGCAACTAAATGTCCGAAAATGGCACTCAAAAATCCCATTTTTTAAAAATAATAACAATGTCAAAATCCCAAGTCAGCATTTCTAGAGATTACTCCCTAAATATTCTATATGAATGTAATTTTCGGTCATTTATATGCGTCATAATTCAAAACTTTCTTACCGCAGCCCCAACCATGGTGGGACTGAAGTCCATGTCCCCTTAAAAATAATAAAATTGTCAAAATCCCAAAACACTATGTCTATAAATCACTCCCTAACTGTTCTATTTTAATGCAATTTTACGGTCATCTAGAGGCGTCATAGTTTAAAAATTTTCTTACTTCAGCCCCAACCATTGTGGTGCTGAATCCGATTGTTTACTTAAAGTAATAAAATTGTCAATACCCCAAGACACCATTTCTAAAAATTACTCTCTAAATGTTCTATTTTAATGCCATTTTCAGTTATCTGTTCAAAGTTTTACCTCAGCCCCAACCATGGTGGGGATGAGGTCAATTTTTCCCATCAAAGTAATAAACTTGTCAAAATCCCAAGATAGTATTTCTAGAAATTACTCCCGAAATGTTCTATTTGAATGCCATTTTCGGTCATCTGGAGGCCTCATAGTCCAAAATTGTTTTACGTCATCGCCAACCATGGTGAGGCGGAGTCCCAATTTTTCTTAAAATAATGACATTGTCAACATCCCAAGTCACCTTTCTAAAAATTCTTCCCTAAGTATTCTATGAATGCCATTTTCGGTCATTTATATGCGTCGTAATTCAAAATGTTCTTACCTAATCCTCAACCATGCTGGGGCTGAAGCCAATGTCACCTTAAAGTAATAACATTTTTAAATCACAAGACTCTATGTCTAGCAATCACTCCCTAAATGTTCTATTTGAATGCCATTTTCAGTCATCTAGAGGCGTCATATTGCAACCTTTTCTTACCTAACCCATGGTGGGGCTGAATCTCATTGTTTTAGATCTACCCAATAGCACTAATTGGTGTAAATCAGGCGACAAAGTCGAAGATACAAAGATACAATCTCTACCGTGCAAAAATGGTGGCCATCTGATCTCAAATGAGATACATAAAATATGATGTAGATAAAACCAAATTGGCCAAGTCTATAAAAACGAAAGACGACCATATAATGCAAAATTTAATAAATATGTTAAACTTAACAGTGGAGAAAATCCGACGAAGATCGGAAAAATCAATCAAATAGCCACTAAGGTAGGACTAATCCCTCATCTGCAGACGGGTCCGTTTCTGGGTCACCCTTCGTCAGTACAGCTTTAGGGCATAAACCAATAATGAAAACCGTACAGCCAAAAGCTTTTATAACGTTGGCCAGATATATGCAAATTTCAGGGAATGCTATACATGCCTTTGTTTGAATTTCGTCAACAAGCAATAATAATTGTTAATTCTAGTAGACACTAGATAACGTTTTAACTATCTCTGTGTGTCAATTTAGATCTACCCAATAGCACTAATTGGTGTAAATCAGTTTACACTAGTGCTACTGGGTATATTTAGTGTAGCGGGAGAGAATTATGATTGATTGCGCTCTAAGTTATGGAAATTATGAATTAAAAACATGGATTCTTTGAAATAACGACAAAATATGGCCTATACACTACAAAAGATTGACTAATCGGTTGGTTTAAAAACAAATTTGACGG
The DNA here is from genome assembly GCA_025631205.1 of Nesometra sesokonis. NCBI lineage: Eukaryota > Metazoa > Echinodermata > Crinoidea > Comatulida > Antedonidae > Nesometra > Nesometra sesokonis. The sequence continues at coordinate 2,559 of JAOTQE010020405.1, read as the reverse complement.
AGTTTTTGTTTGGCTTTTTGATTTTAGTGTGTAGTGTGGGTCAATTTTTAATTGAAGTAGTACCGGTAGTTGATGAGTTGATAGCGATGTAAAGACAAATAAAGCACACATTTTTTCACAATATAGCGATGCGAAACAAGTTGAATTCCCTTTGTGAATGACTTCTTATTGAAGCATTAGCTTGGATTAACATGATATTTGTTATAATAATGTCGTATATAAACCACCCAGGGAGCTTTAAACATTATCTTCTTTATCACGTTAATCCTTTCTAACGTTTCCTTTAAAAGTATGGTAATTATCTGGATCTTGGAAAGTTTATCGTGATAAATTAATAAATTCATAAAATGAATTCAACCAATCAATGACAGTATATTAAAGTATATTTTTACATGTCTCTGTCCAGCCACGCTGTCCACGGTTAGTTAACTTCAGCTTCCATCCATTAAGCCAGTAACAATTATAGCCATAATATAGCAGTTTTATTTTTTGTATGTGAACTCTTTTTTATTAACATGCCAAAGGAACAGGAGTTTAAATTCAAACCTACTGACAACAAAACAAAATACAATACTAGAAGAAGCAGTTAGCTCAGCGGTTGCGTTTCGGTATCCAGTCACAAGGTCGGAAGTTTGATGCTCACTCTGGTGGTTGTTTGTGTTCTTAGGCAAGACACTTTACCCACGTTGTATGTGGGTCCCTGGAATGTAAAAATGACAAGGCATGATTACAGCTACAATATTGTGAATTGTGTTGCTCCAGTGACTGAGGGTAATAATTGTGAAGCGCTTACATGCCTTGGCAATAAACGCTATATAAATGACATATGTTGCTATTTGTTATGTTTTATAGATGTTGTGTTAGTGTTATTGCCAAGATATAAAAATATACCTCACCGTAATCAAACCAGGTCCACAATCGTTGCCCGTATTTGTAAGAACATTACTAAATAATTTAATTGAAAAGTGTTAGGCTTATATGATACAAATTATAGGCTCCGAACCAAGAGACAGTTTCAGTATCTATCACTTAATATAAATATATCTGTATATCACTTTCATATTTTCAGCCGAATCGAAATTTACTGATTTTTTTATTGTAAGTGATGAGGCAGAATGGGAGGATGCGCTAATACAAGAATTGAAGAAACGCAAACCGGATACACTTTGCACAAGCCAGAGAGTTGCCAATGGAGGTAAACTCAACAAGGTCAATTTGATCGCTCAAACAGCAAAAAGCAGGAAGGTTATTCTGGGATTTTCCTCGGACACAGCACCATTTTTGCAGTTTGTCGAAGAAATGTTGGAGAAAGATATACTTGATCCTGCAAAGTTAATACCGATGAAGATAACGAAACACGTACATCACAGTTCCAAGTTGTTTGGAGTGATAAATGAATGGGATCAACGATTTCTTGATACAATTCTTCAATCAGCTAGTAAGTAGTAACATAATATGGAGAATGAAACAGGCTAAGAATAAGATGCAACCAAGCCTATTAGATCTAATGTACTCAATGCATACTGGTTAATATCGAATATGTTCTCAATAAATGTTATTTTATACACTTTGAATTCCGTTGGTGATGACATAAAAATAAATATATATATATGTTTGAATAGTAATTTATGTTTTCTTCGATTCACATTAGTAGGAAATTATTTATATTTTAATTTAATTTTTATGTGCTTTTATACTCGTTACATAGGAATAATCAGTGCAATCACTTTTCTACATGCCTGTATATTATATATCATACCCTCAGAACCATTTATTTATATACGTTAACAGTGTTATTGTTATTTATGATACCTACCATTATCATGAATTCATTGGTACTATTGCGTAATTTGACTTATTTTGTCTGATTGTAATAAATAAGTGACAGCAACTCAATCTTCAACATCATTACTGATAGAGAAGTAGCGATGACACTAAACATTTCTGACTTTTTAAAAAATATTATATTAATATACGAATATTGTAATTGCATTACAGAAGACACGAGTGATGAAACTGTATACAATTCTGAATATGACGGTAAGTATACTCGTTTTGAATTCATTTATGTATGATAATGAGTGCGTTCAATTTTTTTAAGCGGCATATAGCTTAGTCTGCTAAACTTGTGGTAATCACTGTTTTATGCGCTAAACCGTTGATACTTATCACAGGTTAAAATACATCGTCACGAAAAGCGAAAACTGTAAAACACTCAGCAACGTCTAAGAAAAGTAACATGTTTTTAAATAATATACACTGCAAAAACAAAATACCAATTAAACATAAAAAAATCCCTGGACATTAAATGGAAGAGTCCAGAACTTATCAAACAAGTACAAAATTATAATCTAAGTATTTAACCCCTTAATTAGAATATGTGAAGGTAACAAGTTACATTACACACTCTATTTAAATTCGTACATATGTAGAATAATTAAGTCTAAAGGTGCAGTCACACTCAATCCGATCCGAATTTCGGGGACCTTTCCGATTTTTCTTTACGAAACGAATTTACCTTCCGAAACGATTTGTGCGTTCACATACATTCCGATCCGA
>JAOTQE010020394.1:0-10686 GCA_025631205.1 Nesometra sesokonis | reverse complement strand
CCCAGCCCGGCTAGATTTTGATGAGCAAAAAAAAAATGTTTTTGCCTCTAAATTTGTGCTTTCCTGGTCTATGAAGGTGGTTTTGCTGCACTATTCGTATTTCACATATTAACATGCTGTTTTTTAATTGTAAGTTGAGAATTTTGTAATTGCAGTGTCATTTCAGGGGGGGGGGGGGACTATCCCCCTGAACCATCATTCACTTAGAAAAACAAAAAAGTTTTATGTGACTACATAACACCACTTTTGCAGTTAATAGGACACCCTCTATTAAAATGTAAATATTATATTATATACTAATGTTGTGATTTATTTTGAAAATTGAAGACGCGTGCATTGAACCAGTATATTTAAATGTGTGGTATTCTTAAAATTATATAGTAGTTTCAGTTTTAATCAATAGCATTATTATTTGTACTTTTATTTGAAAGACAAACATGGTGCTAATACCAGTTGCAAAATGAGGTTAACCATACACCCTGCCGCCTCCCCCCGAATTCGCAACTAACCCCTCCCAGCCTTTCTCCCTAACCCCCATTCCATTAGTTAATATTAAATTTGTATTGTGGTATAGGAGAACCGTTGATATTATTTTTATCGTTTAGTATTATAACTTCTTAGAGATCTTGTCATGATTGTCATTGGATGGTAGTAACTGATAGTAAACTGACAATATGTACATTGATTTGTTTGTGTGTAGTGTGGTGGAAATCTTGGATATTGTATAAAAGTAATTGTTTTAACTTGTGTATTAAAAATTAGTATAAAGTGTATATACCAAGCATGTTTTTGAAAGGCTCGGGATGTTGTCGCTTAACAATGCTTCAAGCCTGTTTTCTTGTTGATGTTAATCTACGCAATTGAGGGCGCTATCCTAATGCAGCATTCAAGAGGTATCCATGGTTTCCTCTTGGACAATACTTTTTAAAACAATTTTTAATAAAGAAATATAAACCATGAAAAATGTTTGACAGGAATGGATAGTTTTCAACATTAATCCTGACAACTTTAAAATTTGTAGTGGGTTCATCTTGGGCCGGACCAGCTCCCGCCTCCTTTCGGAAAGTAAAATATAATAATATTAACATTCTCTATTAATGAAAATATTCAGCAATAATAAGACAAGAATTGATCCCCTAACACGCTCCTGAGGACATTTCCGGACATCTATAGACCAAAATTTCCCAGACCCCCTAAATTTTTTATTCTGTATTTCCCCTTCCCCCTCTTTTCTAAAATCTACATCCTCCCCTGACTTGAATGTTAAGTTCATAATTATATTATCATAGGTCCTGCTAGACAATACAAGGATAATTAATTAGGATACAAAGATAATTAATCCAAAACCTTGAAAATTGGGGTCTGCCTTTTTAACAAATTTTCATAATTCGCAATCGTTTGGACTAAAAGTATAAAATTTATTTGAAAATTTTATAAGAGAAGTGGAAACTTATCCTGAAAATTGTAGGAAACTCTGAACATAAAGTTATCCAAAAAAAGTCAAGTTATTGAAAATACATTAGCAGTTGCCTAAAAAAAGATTTTCAACCGATCAGCCCAGCATTAAAGGGGAAGTTCGGGTTTAAAATTTCTATGGATAATTCTATAGAACTATTAGTTGTGATCATGTTGACAAAATATCACATCATTTGGACAATGCAATAATGAAAGAAATCACTTTCAAAATTGGGTCCCAACTCAAAAAGTGGGTCTACTACTCAAATTACACAGTGTTAAAGAATAGGAAAATTGCAGATTTTGAAAGCGTGGTGTTCCGTAATCGTATAAAAATAACATTAAAAATTACCTGCTCTTATGTGAATTTGATAGATCTTTCCAGTTATATTTGTAAAGTGATTCCAGTTTTCCCACAAAACCCTTCCAAAATATGCAATTTTCCTATTCTTTAACACTATGTAATTTGAGTAGTAGACCCACTTTTGAGTTGAGACCAAATTTTTAAAGTGGTTTCTTTCATTATCACATTCTTCAAATGATGTGAAATTTTGTCAGCATGGTCACAACTAATTGTTCTATAGATTTATCCATAAAAATGTTAAACCCGAACTTACCCTTTAAATACTTACCAAAATTTGTTCTGTTATGATAGCATCACCAAGAAAAAGGCTTACCTAAATCAAGAAACTTGATGATTTTAAGAACATTTGAGAAATGTAAGAAATGTATATTATTAGGGTTGTATTTTATAATTAGCACTAAATATAATACAGTCAATCTTGCCGAAGTCGACTTTGCCTTAGTCAAATTTTTTCTAAAGTCAAATGTTTTTTTCAATTCCACTTTCGATTCAATTTAGGCAAGTTTTTCTGTACTGCTTTATTTAAATTATGGGAATTAATTTGCACAAAGTGAAAATGTTGATGTAACATTTATATTCATACACAAGGTCTTTCACCAGCTTTAATTTTTGGCTTCGGCAAGTTTTTAACTTTACACATTGATACAGAATACTAGAATTATTCTAAGATAAATGTATGCTTCACCATTATGTGAGGTCTCACCACAAAATGAGTCACATCATAGGTGAGATCAAATTGAGATGTTCACCATAATAGGTCTGAAGTCAAATGTTTGAGAAATTTAGTTTTAATCAAAAACTGTATGAGTAGAATTACTGTATATCCTTGGAGTTTAGGTGTTGTGAATTTAGAACAGAGGAAATTCTGTGATAAAGATAACAAGTAGTTTATCTCTTCTTTAAATAAGTGTGGTTCTCCAAATGAACAGCTCCAAAATTTTAATTACTACGTATTTGTAGATTTATGGTCATCTATAACAAATTTAGGTTTAAGAATAATAAACAACACTACTTAATGATGTATTGTCATTTAAAAATGATTAAAAAAAATCATCAACATTAATTTTCAAATTAACTAAACATGGAAGTAAAAAAGTTGGGTATTTAAAAATTGTTTAGAGTTTTATTCACAGATTTCTGCTAATTTTTTCCATACAGTATAATGTTGCAAATTATTGTTAAACCCTGTCTAGTAGTCATTTTATATACTGTACAGGATATTTCTTCAAAATAAGGAAGTTGTTTTCAAAAGTTTATGATCTTTTTTCCAAGTAACACATCTTTAATGCAATCAATTGCTTCCTGTTGTCTGTACTACCATATAAATACAATATTGCATACTTATATACCAATGCTTGTACTGTATCAATTGAAAGTTGAGTAAAAAATCCGATATTTATCATGAATATTATATTTTATTTATAAAAAGCAATTTCCAATTGTATTCAGGTATGACATAATTTATATTCATAACAGATTTATATACAAATATGTGATTTTATTGTTATGTAAAAAGATAAAAAAAGCTAAAAAATCATAAATGTTCAGGGTATTTTTTTAAGAACATCACGATTTTAGATATATAAATGTAACATAATATAGAAAAAAATTTTGATTTGCAGTCTGCTGAGCTGAAGGATGTTAAACACAGAGTAGAATAGCTCACAACAGTGTTCAAAGGACATGATGTTATAACACCATGTAGAACAATGTTCGAAGAAGGACATGATGTTATAACACTGTGTAGCATAACTAAACAGTTTTCAAGGAACATGATGTTAAACAATGTGTATCATAGTTAATAAAGGTGTTTAAAGAAGGCCATGATGTTAAACACAGTGTAGCATTACTCACAACTGTTCAAAGAAGAACATGACGTTATAACACTGTGTAGCATAGCGCTCAACAGTGTTCAAGGAAGAACATTAAGTTATAACACTGTATATCATAGCTCTCAACAGTGTTCAAGGAAGAACATTAAGTTATAACACTGTGTAGGATAGCTCTCAACAGTGTTCAAAGGAGGACAAGAAGTTATAACACTGTGTAGTATAGCTCTCAATAGTGTTCAAGGAAGAACATGAAGTTATAACACTGTGTAGCATAGCTCTCAACAGTGTTCAAAGAAGGACGTGATGATGTAACATAACTCACAATATTGTTCAAATGACATAATTTTAAAAACAGTGGAGCATAGCTCACAACAGTGTACAGAGATAGAAATGATGTTAACACCATATAGTAAAGCTCACAATGGATAAGTAAATAGCCATAAATTAATTGTGTGATAAAATGACTGAAACGGATTTGAAACTGCAACAGCTTGTCCTGGTGACACAGTGTCATAACAATTAGACCACATAACATGTTCTTGAACCTTGAGATAATCTTTAAATCTTTATTGATTTAACAGTGTTAACAGAAAAATAAATATATTATATATTTTTAAAGCCAATTTTAACATTGATTTTATTTTACAAACCTGTTTTATAATACCACTTTATGGTTTTAATATTCTCTTTTATAGAAAAGTACTTTAGTTGTTTTGGGCAACCAAATTTTAGAAGTTGGTTGCCCAATTTTAAAATTTGGTTGCCCAATTGGCAATTAAGTATTTCAGATTACTGTGAGGTATGTGTTCCATAGTTAGGACCAAATTCACAAATTATAGTAGTGTGATTTGGCCCACATTTGTTTTTTTTTTAAACTAATGGATTTTGTAATGTTAATTCCTAAAACAAGGAAAGAACAATATGTGAGGTTTCACCACAACATGAGTCTCATGGTTAGAGAATCTAAAAAAGTAGTTCCTGTGTTTTAAATTGATAGAGCAATAAGCTGTAATGTAACATTTCTTGGATAAATAGAGCCAATATATGGGAATTTCAAGTTGTTAACATATGGAAATTTTGCCCATTGACATAATAAAAAAACTGCTAGTCCCAGAAAATTAGCATAAATAAAATGTGTATGAAGACTCACGTAAAAGGTATATTTTAATTAAATAATTAAAACAAAGTTTATAAAAAATCTGATTTTCAGATTTGGTGATTATTTTGATTTGATCTCACCTATGATGCGACTCATTTAATTAAATAATTAAAACAAAGTTTATAAAAAATCTAATTTTCAGATTTGGTGATTATTTTGATTTGATCTCACCTATGATGCGACTCATTTTGTGTAGAGACCACGCATATTATCCTGTGAGCCCTTAGCCATCTTATCTCTTATCATTTTTTATGATTGGAATAAAAAATAATTTACTCTACTCTTCTGGATAGTGTAAAGATTTTTTTGTGCATGCAGAATCAACAGCTTAATGTCATATCTGAAGGATGGGGTAATGAAAGTACAGAGCATTCCACACAAAAAATTAATTTACACTCTGTTAAGTTAACTCAAGTTTGATTGTCACTTATGCTTAAGTGTATGTTCAGATTGAAGGCTTAATGATGGCATAGCTAATGCTTGATGCAATATTTAAGGTGTTCATACTCACAAGGTTGCTTGCTCTCAAGAAAATTTTAATTGGTTGATTGACTTATTACATAAGTAGCGTTAGTTAATCTGGCCATTTTAGCTTACATTAACAATGCTATATAATGGTTGCATGTCATAAGGCCTAAAAAAACCTTTATGTTGGCGTAACAAGCCCAAAATTGTAGGGTTTAGGTCGGGATTTTTTTTTTACAAAAACTTAAGATAATCGCATCGACCCGACCTGGGCCCGACAATGTACTTTTCCGAAGTTACATAGCCTAACTTCAACCAGACTACGGATATTTGTAATCATAGCATCATAAATCCATACTCGCATGGTTACAAACAATTGATTTGGACCTGTTAGGAAAGGTAACTTTTTAATGTCCATGTGCCAGTACTTCAAGTTTTCGTATCACTAAGTTAAATGCCTTATGTCATTGTTTTGGAACTTTAATTTACTAATAAAACCAATGCATGATACCCCCACTTGATTTGTAAAAATAGCCAATAGGTTTGACATAAGAACAATGAATTTCTACAAACTGCCCCACTACCGCATCCACCTGTTTCACCACCCCTGGCATTTCTCATTAAAACTGATATAGTTTTTAAACGGAACACTATTGTTTTAAGTCTTAGTACACTAAAAGAATATTTAATTATACTTAAAATGAAGTATGAACCAGCACAATGGGATAAGGGGTTGCGAAAAGCCAATGAAATTTGTACCATAACCTTTTGGAATGTGTAATTCCGCCATCATTTTTGCATGCCCATCTTATGACCTGCAGCAATATGGAGTATTATGAGTGGCTTAATCTAATCCATTTCATTGTTAGTGACACTAAAAAATTGTATGTCAGGTTATGCTAGCATTGAATCGACAAGTCTGAACATAACATATGCTTTAATATTCTATGCTTTGAATGATTATTAATATAAACAATACATGTACATTGCCATTAGCGAGTTCATTTTTTTACGCTAAACTTCCAAGAAATGTAGGTAAATTTTAAATTACCACCTTGTTGGCTTATCACATTGTTTATAAAGGATAGGAATATACTGTACAGCTAAGTGATCATGTCAAAATTAGTTCATCCTTGTGATAAGAATTGACAAAACTTTCTAATGAGGATGTACACATAATGGAAATGTCTTATATAAATGTTTGTAAGCCAGATGTAACATTGTGGTTTTTATTAAATTAAAACCAAAGTAAAATATTAAGTGCGCTTGTGTAAAATAAAGATATGTTCAGTATTTAATCAAATATATCTTGCCTTTTTTTTAATCAATTTTTGCAGTGGAAATGGAGGATCCAGGTTGCAGGTTGCTTTACAGGCACCGTAGCAAACCCAAAATGGGTAAGGGCTGCCAGAACAACAGGCAAATAGTCACAAAAAAGCAAAATGGGTGGTTTTTGTCGTCATATTCAAGTATAGAACTTGCCACCCCTCCCTTCCTATGTTGTTCTCGTCAAGTTTTTCATGTAAAACACTATTGTATACATGTTGATGCATTTTCACCTCATTTTGTGAAATTCTTATTCATGAAAAATTGTGATGTGCGAGAGGCCAAAATAACAAGGTAGAGAGAAAAAAAAAAAAAAAGATCAAATCAAATTCTAAAAAGTTTTGTAGAATTATTTATTCCAAAGAGAATAATTTATTTAAACAATTTATTTCTACTTCTGTGATGTCTGGGTGCCAAAGATCAACAATCAACACGGCTCTTGGTTCAGTTGACCCACAATGCTTTGCTTCATGGCGAAATGAGTCATCAAATAGCAGACATTCTTGTTCGTTCCATTCTTGTTTAATATCGTCTACTGTCAGCCAGCAGTTTGCAGGAATTTGGAGACCTATACAAAGAAAAGAATAGAGTCTACTTAGACTTTTACATGCATCATTTTTTCAACTGGCATATCTAGGAATTGGGGAAGGGATGCTCAAAACAGGTTTGATTTTGATAAGCAAAAAGAAAAAAATTCTCCTATTTTATGGCTTTTTGTGTTTGTGGTGGTTTGATTGACTTGTGCATTTTTTCTCCCTTATATTATACAGTACTTATCTTTCTCTGAAAGGGGATTGGTGTAGGGTTCTCATTTCCTGTAAAGGGTGTGCTTGAAGACCATAGATTTATTATTACGGCTAGGTGGTCATCTTAACATGGCAGTCCCATGTAGGCGCCTACTATTTTGATTTCTCTGCCTCCATCACAAACATGTAAGTTAAATAATAACTGTTTTATAATTATTGTATTTTTAACATCCTTTTGTTATACAGATTATTTACATATCACATATATTTTATGTTGTCAATGTCTTTGAATTAAATTTACTTATAATTTATTGATAAATTTGAAACTTTTATAAAAGATTGTGCGTGCACAATTTTGACATAGCAACAGCCTTAGAACGTACCACAATTGGTTGGATTCTGAAATAGTAGGCGCCTACATGTAACAGCCTACAGTATTCCTAAGCAAGAGCTATGATCCTTGAAATTTGCCTGTTAAAAGCTGTTAGCAATTTCTTGTAAACCAGTGAACAAAAAAGGGAGAAAGATGAAAGAAGAAGACAGATAAAGATGATGATTCTGACAATTGCAATAGGTGATCCACTATCATCATCACCAATTAAAGAGAATTAAAGTGTATTTACCTAAATGACATCGTATTCTAACATTACAAGGACCGAAGTGTTCTGTTATGTGTGTTCCAGGCTGTAAAACTGAAAACGCTGCATTACCAAAAGCATTACCCTTCATAAATCGCTTTAAATCATTCTCCAATATTCCTGTTGTGATTGGGCATCTGTCACAATTTTGTGAAACTTTAACACCTTGGTTGTAGAAATGAAAGACAAACCAATCACCGGTTGGAACAGAGTTACTGAGCCACCCTGTTGCATCACCACTTTGCAGGTCAGTCAATACCTAATAAGGATATAAAAATATTAAAACAATATCAACATGAATAGAAATAAAAATTTATACTTCTACACTACAGAAATGTACGTACCTCAGGAGTACTTTTGGATGCGCTACATCTGTCTTCAGCTAATGTTTTGCTTTGATCTCATTGGTGATGACTTCAGGTGTGAATGACAACATGAGATAAGATCACAGCAAAACATCAGCTAAAGATGGATGTAAAACAACCGAAAAGTACTCCTGAGGTATGTACATTTCAGTAGTGTACAAGTATGAATTATTATTTCTATTAATATCTTCCACTATGTATGAATCTCCATTTTTATTTAATATCAACGTCATTTCAATGAACAACTTTTACTAAATTTCAAGGTTAATACCCATTCTCAAATTATAACCCCATTGCCATGGTAAAACACTATACTATACAAGGAATAGCAGGGCCATAGCCAGCATGATGCAGATGAGGCGGCCGACTCGTCTAAAATTTTCAACATTTAATGTTTTTTTTCTGAAATATATTGGCCCTATGTGCTGCCTGGCCCCAGCATCGCCTCGTCTGTTTTCCATTCTGGCTACGGCCCTGGATAGAACGGAATTAACCCCCCACCCCTTTGTCAATGAAACTCCTTTCCAATGACTATTTTGTAGCTCTACAGAATATACCAGTATTCAGTTTACCTATGTTACAGTTTAGAATGAGTCCAGAATTGAAGGTAATGTTTAACAATTTAGCCATATTTGGCCCCATCTGATATTTTTGTTTTATATTTTGGAGGGAAAGGAGTGGGCGAGAGTGGCTTGTTATCTGCACTGGAGCATTTAATCAAATAAATAGTATAAAAAATATACGTATTCTGACTAGCCAGTGGCGGATTTAAGGGGCAGGGGGCTTAACAGGCTTAAGTCCCCCTTAAATTGGCCCAAAAATGGGTTTTTTGGGGGTCAAAATGGTAAATCGGCTAGTCCAAATAGACTTCCAGCAACTGTATGTAGGGGCTCCTAGAAGGAGGATATTAAGACGTGTGTTAATCCAAGGTTTTTTTTTTTTTGCTTGTCAAAGCCAAATCACGTTTTTCTGATGAATGACATCTAATCGTAACCTCGTAAGGCACTGTAGATCATTACTGCTGTCAAATTCGAGCCTGGTACAGGTACTGTTGGTTTACTGGTGTATTTACATTTAGAATTCTAAATGCTATAATGAATAAAAAAAGCAATTTAAGTTCTAGTCATTTAGGTAGTAAGTAAAATACTGTATAACATTTACAGTATATTGAACATGTAAATTATTATAACAAATAACATAAACACCTGTAAGAATTCTTGTAAAATATTCTGCCTATTGCTAAAAATGATTTTAGAGTCAGGTGCTAAAACTTGATTGTCAGTATAGAACGGTTGAACTGGGCTCAGGCCAGGTAATAAAAATACATTTGGTTGCTGTTTTTCATTCTGCTTGAATCGTACATCGTTAACCGCATCATTATCTTCATCGATAGCTTTTTTTATTCTTGATAAATTTCCTTGAAGTGTTGGTGAAAGTTGATAAAATTTTTCTTTCAGTTGATAATTAAGCTCTCCATAATTCTGACAGCGAACACAGTTTGGTGAGGTGCATTTTGAATAAGCTTTTTCATTAATATGTTCCTGGTTTGTTTGATTTGTCAATCGTTTTCTTATTTTTGTTGAGAAAACGAGCAAGACAGGAATCACACAGGCACAGATTGAGAGGAGCAATTGAAGAACATCATTCCAACTTTCCATTGCAGCATTGAACTAGACAAAATAAAAAGGATAATATGCTGTATTTTAGTTTTTTACAAGATCATGTAGCACAGGCGTCAGCAGGATTTTTGAAAGGGGGATCGAATTTCGAGGTTTGGAGCACCAACAGTAATCATGCGCAAGGGGGGGGGGGACGCCAAAAGCCCCTGGGAGCTTTGGCTTCAGTTAAACTGATTTTGGAAGATTATATCCAGGGGCTGTTATTTTTTAAATGGAATGGAGACCCTATAAATTTTTTTACCTCAGCCTTGCCACGGTGAGGCTAAGGTAAGAAAATTTCGCATTTCTCTATTTTGATGGTGTCTAAATGGGATGCTAATCAAGCTGCCAGTAATCCAAGATTCCTCTAGATTTTTTAACAATTTCTAAAAGAATTTAAGCTCTGTAAATTATTTTTACTGAAGTAAATTCACGCAAGTAGTAAACTAGTGAACTGTGTTCTCTGTGGTGGATTGCTATAAAACTGTCTTTAACTGGCAGTCTTAACTTACGGAATAAAGTCAGCTTTAACACACAGACGGTCTTAGAAAAGTCACCCCAGTTAGAGGGTCCTACTAATTACCAAGCCCTACCAAGCCCAACCAAGCTCTACCAGTAAAAGGCGCAAATTATGCAAAATATTATATTTCTAAGGTAGTTATTGCATTCCCGTTCACA
>JAOTQE010020383.1:0-10686 GCA_025631205.1 Nesometra sesokonis | reverse complement strand
CCCCCCTTTTGGAGAGTAAAATATATCAATATTACTAACAGTGTCTATAAAACGAAAATATTCAGCAAGAATTGATCACTTAAGACGCCCCTGAGGCCATTTCCAGACATCTAAAGACCAAAATTTCCCGGGGAGCATGCCCCGGACCCCCCTAAAACATTGACTCTCTACCGGCCCCCCTTTTCCAAAAGTCTGGTTCGGCCCCAGAAAAAAATTAACTGACTAAAATAGATTCTAAAATTACAAAGCGCATAGCTACCGTATTCTGTACAAGGAATCTTCAGGAACACTAAAAATATAAGATCTAAACAACGCACTAAATTTAAACAATTTTCTTCTTCAATCCAATGTGTAGTGGCGCTTAGATTGGTGTTTAACATGCTTGCCTGTAATTCCGCTATCCTGGGTTCAATCCTGACCAAGCGCTAGGATTCTGCCTACCTCGTACTGAGTCTTAATTTATAAGCATAATATGTCCACATAAGTGGTGGATGTTGAAAAACATGTGTAGGCAAAACTGCATTCCCCACCTGTACGTGTTACCTAATGTTTTAATAACTCAACAGATAAGCAATTATATACATTATTAGAAAAAACTTTTACATTCAAGTTCTGTATAGACATTTATGTCAGAGCCAGGCGCGGATCCAAGGGGGGGGGGGGAGGGGGAAACGAACCCGGCTTGTCCCCATGGCTCGGCAAAATAATATTTTTTGCACACTGTGGACCTCTAAAAGTGCACCAGCATCTATAAAGAAAATGTATTGCCATCAGTTTACTGGTAAAATCGCACACTTGTGTTTGTCAAAATTTTGAGCTCCGCTGGATCCGCCCCTGGGCAGAGCCAAAAGGAGACGTAAGTCGAAAATCTAGTTTTCTACAATAGAAAGGAAAAAAATAAAGAACATTTATTGCCATCAGTTTACTGGTAAAGTCGCAAACTTGTGTTTGTCAAAATTTACATTGGGCCACCCACCCCCCTTTTGAGCTCCACTGGATCCGCCCCTGGGCAGAGCCAAAAGGAGGCATAAGTCGAAAATCTAGTTTTCCACAATAGAAAGGAAATTTAAAAAAAATCAAATTTTATTTTATTTAAACAACAACAGTTTAAATATTCAACTTTCATACTACATTAACAATTTTCAGATATATTATCAAAATTGTTAAAAATACCCTGCTAAATACCCTGCTAAATACCCTGCTAAATACCCTGCTAAATACCCTGCTAAATACCCTGCTAAATACCCTGCTTATACCCTGCTTATACCCTGCTTATACCCTGCTTATATCCTGCTTATTCCATGTGTACAGTAGGCCTACTGATAAGCACTTTTCAAATGCACTCAAAACTTACGTTTAAACGTTTGAACTTTGTTCATAACTTCGCAATATGAAATTGATTTTTTTGGCATGTTAAAGATAATAATGCGTTGTGTTATAATCAATAAATAACTCAATTTACAATTTTTCGACTTTTGACTCCGTTGGCTTGGCTCCGCCGCATGCTTAATGAAGAAGATGCACATTTCGTATCTTTCCCAGCCAGCCTAATCCGGAAACTAACAATTCTAACGTTATCCCCAAAAAATGAAAATAATCATGACTGATACATAATAAAAATAATAAGTTTAAAAATCATGAAAGTAACAACTTAAATTACAATAAAAAAAAAACTTTCATCCGTCCATAGCTAGGGGTTAGGGTTCTGGCTATACCCCCTTTCAAGGAACCCCTTTTCAGAAAACTCTTTTCAAACAAATTATTTTGAATGATTTGTACCATAACTGCCAATACAACAGTACCTTCTCAGGACCATGAACGTCTCTGAGCACTTGATAAGCATAACGTCCATACATGATGCCAACTACATACATATTAAAAACAAATACTTTTGCTTGAAGATTAGGGCAGTTGATTAAAGCCGGGCACTCACAGCGTCTTGCGACGGTCGTACGGCGGTCGCACGAAACCGTCGCTCTCTGTTGTGTGGTTTCCAGACGCAATGGCAGTCTTATACTCGTTGGTCGACGGTTTTTGAGTGATTTTCCTGTTGAATCACTAAAAAAACATCGGCCGACAAGTAGAAGACTAAAGACTGTCATCGCGTCTGGAAACACCCCACCCCGCCTTTACATTTACAATTACACTGTATATATTTATTGTTATGTACAATTAATCTGTATATATTTATTGTTAAGTAATGTCTTATGTACTGTTGTAATTTGAAGCGGATAATAGCCCATAGCTGGCTTCAGTAGCAATAAAAATCTTGAATCTTGAAACCACACACGTATTGAGCGACGGTTTAGTCGTGCGACCACCATACGACCGTCACATGACGCAGTAAGTGCCCGACTTAATGGTCCGTACTGTAGTCAGTACCATCGGATCCTCTGCGGCTTCTTTAATCTCAACAACTCACATACTTAAAGTAAAAAAAAAACAACTTTGGAAAACTGATTTAAAGCAAGCCTACAATTTTGAGAGTTCCATTGGGAACTCTCAATAATCGTCGTTCGCCCCAACATCTTTCACAAAATCATGGATCCCCTGTTGTCTGTCGTCTCTTTTGTATTGTTCACTTGGCATTATTTCATCTGGCTTTAAGTCAATGTTTTGTCCAAATTGCAATCTCCTTGTCTTTTAATGTAAAAGATCAGAGTGCAATATCACTAGAGTGAATTTATCACTGAGCCCGCACTTTCAAGTGTGACATTGTACAGTGGCTTTCCTTGTACAGTTAAACCTCCCTGTGCGGACACCTCTCGTAAGCGGACACCTCCCATAACGGACACTAATTCAAAGACCCGTTTGTTCTTCTTATCTAATCAGTGCATTTGGTACCTCTCGTAGGCGGGCACCTCCCGTCAGCGAACGCGGACACTTTTTGTCTTAAAATTCGGATTTTTTGTAGTGTCTGTAAATTTACTTCCCATAAGCGGACATCTCTGAAACTTTAGTGATTTTTCTGTACAACGAATACAAATTTTTGTACAAAATCGTCCTTCTACTGTAATGGCTGAGAATCATATTACTGAACCAATCTTAAAAATGACAAAAAATATTCAATAAAATGCAGAATTCGGTGTCAAGAAATTTGACAGGTCATTTGTACTGAGAAAACCGTGAAATAAAAACGTATACATAATTTTACAACTTTAGCCTTCTATCGACGGAAATTCTCGTAAGCGGACACCTCCCGCAAGCGGACACTTTTCCCAGACCCGAGGGTGTCCGCTTACGGGAGATTCAACTGTAGTAAAATAAGTCTATTTATTTGAGCTATTAAAATCATTCACGTAGGAGTAAAAAAAAAACACTCTCTTGGAGTGAAAATATTCCACATCATCGAAGAGTGTTGATTATATTAAAACACCTTTCACACAGAACTGTAAAACGGCAATATTGCGGTAACGCGCAAATTTCGGCTTCAGTGTGAAAGAGTACTTTCCCTTCAATGCTGGCACAGTGCCGGTATTCGTTGAACCGCCTCAGACCATAGACATTACCGTTCCGTTGGTTTAGTCCTGATGTGTTCACTGTATAATGCCGGCTTACGCGGTGATGAAGAACTGAACAAAGGTAAAAGTTGGAAATATTGTTAGAAACAGCACCATATAAACTGCCAATTTTACACTTTTTCCTTGAACGCCTTCACACAAGAAACCGCCATATAACCGGAATATGCCGTTTTATTTGTGAAAGGATTTAGAGAATGGCAATAATGATGGCATGATTATGGTAGGATAACAGTGCTGCCTTTTCCCTGTGAAAGTGGCTGAGAGTTCGTTTAGGCTATATCAAAAATACAATACCGGATGCATTCATTCATTCTACAAATTTATTTGATCCTTTCACAACGATACTTTTTTGTACGATCAATCACGAAAGATGCCAATTCCAAATGATGTTTCATGTTGCGTCATTTGTTTTTCCTGTTTTCTTCTTGCAAATGGGCGTATTGCAGTCATATACCGATATTCTTCGTCTTCTGGATCGAAACTCTTAATTATTGCACAGCAAAGGATAACAGCAAACATCATACCGAGTATCTATAACAAAATGACAAAAAACAAAGAAAATTAAGTTTATCAAATGAGGCAAAGCATGGATAAACCACCAAGTTGTCGCACATGAAGTTATTGAGAAATAAGCAAATAAACAACAGGAAATATAAACAAATACATAAAATTTGTGTATATTTTGTCAATTGATTTTGATAATCGACCCCATATTAAAGGTTATAAAATATTTAATATGGTTATAACAATAACTCAATTTTTCTACAACTTGGTGGTTTTGCAGTGTCATGACTAAAATATTCTTCATACGCCGAGTCGAAATCCGCCATTGTATTAGATAAAAAGTATAACAAAAAGTAAAACAAGTACATTAACACAAATGAATGATAATTTACAATGTAAAACATAAAACCAATTTTGATCATGTTTGCCATTGGTAGGGGCGGATCCATGGAAGCTAGAGAGAGAGAGAGGACACGATGCCAAGATGGGCAAGCACATTTTAACAAAAAACTGATGGTAACATGCGTGGGTCCAGGACCCGCCTAGGATCCGGTGTTTTTTGTGTGCAAATAATATTCCATCAAGTCAAAAAGGGGCCCAGGTCTGGTTCCTCCACCCCTTGAATCCGCGCCTGATTTCCCCCTCCGTGCTCAAAGTTTTCTGGTCATACCCAGACTTGACATTGTTTCCTCATTCCACGTACTTCTTCCTCGTGGGGCTCACAAACTTTTGTTTTTCAAATACCGAATCATGCTGAAGTTTTTTAAAAATGTTACCAACAATCAAGACCTAAGTTCCCAATATTTAAATATTGTATTAAAGATGCATTGTCACTTGAAAATGACCAAAAAATTCAATGAAATTAATTTTGAAATTAACTTGCTCATAATAAAGTAACATCAAATTTAAGAACTTGGGAATAAAAATTAGTGTATCTAAAAATTGTTTAATAACATTTTTACACTGAAAAATGATAAACATTTAAGAGGCTTCCAGCCTTTTTGAGGTTTTGGCTGATTTTTAGAATATAACATTGCAATAGGCCTATTGGGGGTAAATAATTTTAAAATTCCCAAATTTCCAGTTTTATGGTCATAACTTATATTTCTTCGAAATGTTATTTTCAAAATCCATTTTTTGTCATTTTTCAAGTGACAATACATCTTTAAAGAACCATTCCAAGTTACAGCGATTTTCATAGAGGAAAATAATTGGCCAGGTCGCTGTCACCTCATTTTTAGTTTCTACACACTATTTTTAGAATGGTTATTCTTATTGTACACCAATCGATGCTGTACAGTGCTTGTGGTGGTACGCTTACATTCCCGTCAAAAGTTCCCGAGGTCGAATCCATCTTTAACCGAACTGTCCAAAGAGATAATACTATGATGTTTTTTAGTTATCTGTATTGTAACCAATCAACACTGTAAATTGGTGGCTAACTTCTGCCTTCTAAAATCCGCAAAAAGCGACAGAGTGTGGGTACAGATATTTTAAACGGTTAAAGGTGTATTTGAACCCGAGAACCACACTTATGACTACAAAAGCCAGGATTTCGGTCGCTCGGCGGAGATTTGCGCTCTCTGTGCGATCCTAGCTTATATTACTTAGAATACGCATACATTATTCCTTTAAAAAAAAAACAGGGAACAGTTTTAAACATGAGTAAAGTTTAACTTCCGATAAATAAACATATTAATAAGGAGCATACCGTACCTCAATGAAACTAATTCCTACTCCAATACCTGCTAAGATGTATATATTACTAATTACTTCTTCTTCGATCTGTTTTCCACAACCCTGAAAATTATACAAAATGTTAATTGTTAATATTTTTAGATGCGTCAACTCATCCCTTATGCCTACTTTGCTTTGCCGCTGGGTTGTTTGGACGGCGTATCGGTCGGCTGGTTGGTTCCCAATAGTTCAACATGCTTATGACGATAATGACTACGATGACTCTATGACGATGCGTCTTAGATTAGACGTTAAATATTGCCCACCCAACAAAAAAGTAGTCCAGTTGACAAGTTTTAAGTTAATCAATTATCTATATTTCTGTCACTTTAAAAATGTATCTTGCGAATTATAAAAAGTCGTGCCTACCAAGACAATTAACCAGTGACTCGAATAAAACAGACATTTCTAAAATAATTTGACACATGTCTAGCCTCTAGACGTAGTTTAAGAATATATCAGAGATGTAAAACGATAAAACTTACACTTATATAAAAGCCTCTGTCTGAACAGACTGATGTTCCTTCAGTTTTATTACAACCACACGAGTCTGGAATCTCCTGGCCCGAGTCAAACCAGTCCATATAGCCATCGATACCACAACATTTAAACTGAGAAAAGGGAGAATAAATAAATAAATAAATTGAACTAAATTTCAATTTTTGTCGATGGATAATTTTACAATTAATGGTATCATAATGGTGGACAGTCATGACAGACAGACAGAAAGGCGGTACCATGGTGGACAATAATTATTTATTTAATTCGGTAAATACAAAAATACAAACATGCTGCAGAGCATTGATTGTAGTGCAAAAAGAGAAGAGAATGGACAGACAGACAAACATCGACTATTTTTTGAAAAGTGCAAGAGAAAACTTTTATGTTATAACAAGTAACATATGTAGAATTTAACAATTAATTATTATAACTCAACATAAACACTCATTGCTTTAAATAATTATTTATAGTAGAACGAGGTACAAAATTATATAACTTCCAACATTATCAGATGTCTTTGTGCCGATCAGTTGGTGGGTTGGTTGGTCGGTCGGTCCTAATTACCTTCAGGTTAGAGTAAGTTGGTTCTTACTATTGTCTGTCGGCCATCCTATTCAGTGGCGTATCGAGGGGTGGTGCTCAGGGTGCTCGAGCACTCCCCCACCCCCTTTGGAGGAAAAAAAAATATAATTAGGATAAAACTTGGGCCTCGAGTACCCCTTGAAATGAAATGAACACCCCTTCTTCATATACCGTGAAGTAAAGGCACGAAGTCATAAATCGCACTATAAAGAACATGGCAATGTGGTTACAATAGGGAAAATATGTTTAATTTTTTTTTACTTGTCAAAATCTAACCCACGTTGATCACCCCCATCGCCAATTCCTGGATACGCCCCTGTTTTATTGGTTAGTTGATCAATTCTGTCTGTCGGTCCCTTTAGTGCTGGAAGTATACATGATGACCAACTCGTGGTGGTCGTCAGAGATCAATTAGTTTGTTGTGTTGCCTTGTACCAGCAAGGCAAGCCTCCTTCTACCTCATCTATTTCTAGCTTCTTCGTTGTGTCAGGTGCCTCATCAAGTCCATGCTGGGTTGACTCAAAATACTTTAATTACTGTATCAAAGTTCACAGTATTATTGTGATCGAGATAGACAGGATAGGGAATTAGTTTTTATGGAAAGTCTAAGTATCGTATCTCTTGAACATTGCTTTGTTGATTGGTTCGCCTGTCCGTCTGTCGACCGGTCTCCATTAAAACAGTGAGGTTTCGCAAATTTACGAAATACAAAAACGGATACTTCACACTTCCATTTTTGAAAGTTGCTAAATGTTTTCAAAAATATATAAAACTTTCTATCTATGAATTGTAGATGGTCGTAAAATACTGATTCAACTGTGACAGATATTCAAGGTGTTCAATTCAAATGTTACAAGAATTTATGACGTATCCGTTTACGTATTCGTATTACGTAAAGCTGCGAAATCTCTATTTCATATTTTTGCCACAAAACAGTACCGGATGTAGACTACCATTTACGTAAGTATAAATGATAGCATGTTAATAAGCTCCCAAGTCTCCAGGATTGTCCTGGAGTCTCCAGGAATTTTGGATCATCTCCAGGGCTCCCGGAATTTAGTTTTCTCTAGGACATTTTCCAGGCTTTGTAAAATTTCACACTTTATTTCAAAATATTGGTTGAAATTAAGCAACATGAAATTCAGTTATTTTTTTGGGAAACAGTAATAGCACATTACCACAGGAAGATGTTGAGCATTTAAATAAGTGTATTTGTACTCACATTTTAAGAAGGTTAGATATAACAAAGAGTGGTAGGATGACCACGAATATATCTCCAGGAATTTTGTTTTTACAACGTGGGATCTCTGATTATTAATACCATATACTCATTCTACTACAGTACTCTAATGTGGCTAGCTACTGCCTAGTCTGTTACGGTGGAAATATTGAGAGGTGATATGGACAGACTAAATCGTTTAATAATTAAAGCTGAAGTGATAGTTGAGCAGTGTACGCAATGCCACGCGTTAATTCGGCCTAAAATGAAAGGGTAAATCTAATTAACGGAATCATGGATGATCCATCTTATCCTCTCCACTTTACAATTATCTCTTACTTAATAAGTGGAAGACTATAACTATATCCTGAGACTATGAGTCTCAGGTATGTATAACTATCGATATTCATTCATTCCCATATATTATAACGGGGGTAGGGGTCGGGGGCACGTGCGCCACTCCCTTTCATCAACCAAAAAAAAATTCAAAGAGTAAAAAACGTAAAGAGAAAAAACGTGTCCACACATTCTTTTGGTTGATCATTTTCAAAAATTTTCTATGACAGGAGGATCCTCCCCCTCCCAAACCCACCTACTGCCGCAGTTAGTCTTTCTTTGCCATTTCAAATTTCTGACAATTTGTCAGTAATGTCTGTCGGCCATCTCATTGATTGACGGGTTGGTCTGTTTAAAAAAAAGGAGGGAAGAGGCGCGTCTAAGCAGTTTAGGTCTATGGTATTGCACTTAACCTTTAGTTTTAGGAGTTGTGGTCAGAGTAGTAAAATCTTGGTAGTGATTGATCTAAAGAAATAAATACTGATACAAATAATCATACACAAAATACCATAGGCCTACTTCAATTATATAGGCTTATACAGAAATCAAAAGGTCATAACACTTAAAGGTTTTTTTGTTAACCACAAGTACAGCATTTTGGAAAAGTATGGGCCGGTTTCCAACAATATTATTTAATTTGTTTTACAGGCCTAACGAGGGATTTTGTTTGTGTGTAACTTTATACATTTCTACGATTTTCGGGATAACTTTATTTTTGTTGTAAAATTTCGAGGGAACTATATGTACTTGCAAAAATTCGGGAAACATGGAAACTTAAGAAAAGAAATAGCCTAAAATTTAGATTTTGGCTTTCGAGGTTTTATTTCCGTCGGGCCTGGGAAACAGAAAGATATTTTTAGCCATAATAATGACAGATACATTACATTAAATCGTTAGACTGACATACCTTTTCCTGCATTAAATTAACTGCTTTTTGAGCAGCAACATCATTTTCTTTATATCTATCTTTGATTATTTTTTCTCTAAATTGTTCCGTGACTTTGGTTCCAACTTCTTCACGATTTAGGTAACACCACATACAGCCGGCTATCTCCAATCCGAATATACTCAAAAGAGCAATAAAGTACTGCAAAAGATAGAAATGCATAAATGTTGTACGCAATCAAGTCGCATTGCGATATTTGTAAATTATCTTGCACAATTTACAAATTAAGATCAGTTTGAGAAATACGCATATATAATTGGTCAATGTTATAAATGTTTTTAACATTAAGAAAACAAACACATATTGTGATCCCAATGGTCTTCCCTTTGTTATTTTTTCAGTAATTTTTATTAGTCTTTGTATTTTGAAGTTTTATATTTTGATTTAATTTTCTTTGTTTTCTAATATAATATAATTAATTCATTTCCCGTTGATCGTGATCGTTACTGTACGAACTTTTACACCGCGAGGATCATCAACAAAGTTGAGGAAGAAATTTCCTTTAACTCACTGTGTTTCGGCTAGTCGGTTGAACTACAAGTTAACAGTACATCGTCTTTAGGATAAGACGTGGAGCCGCTGATTCAGGAACGCAGAAGAGGAGGTCTAATGGTAGTGTAACCTCCAGAAAGATACCATTGCAACTTTCTTTATGTCGCACTTGATATTTCTATTCCAATGGTGTTATAATATTTGTCTTGTACAATAAATTTTAAAAACTATGATATGTTATTCTGCATACTTACGTTCAATGAATAAATAAATTGATTTCAATAATTTAACAAATCTATCAACACATACAGCTATGTTTCATCTGCCAACGTAACAGTATGAAAATATATTTTACGAGAGCAATGAAAGGAGGCCTTGAGTATACGCAGATGAAAAGGTCAGGGCATCGCTATCGGGGTTCCGTTCATTTGTGATGATAGACTGATAAAGATTAATTTTTAATTTCTCTGACATGGTCATCACTAGTGACATTTAGGCATACAGATATTAAAAAAGACAAGTGCTAAAATACTACATTCATTATACTATCGAAGTTTCGCTCATTTGTGGTACCGGATTGATAAGAACAATTATTTTTTAAATTTCTCTGACGTGGTCATCACTATTGACATTTAGGCCTATGGATCATTTAAGATATCACAAAAAGAAGTAGTTCTAGTAATAGTTTCGTTTAATAAACATAAACACGATAATATTTTAAATTTCAATCAAATATTCCAAATAGGCCTACAGTTTAACTACACATTACATGATACAGAGCTCCCAAGTCTCACTATTTTGGCAGAAGTCTCACTATTTTCCAGTCAATCTCACTCTTTCACTATTTT
>JAOTQE010020372.1:0-10686 GCA_025631205.1 Nesometra sesokonis | reverse complement strand
TTAGCAGCATCAGCAGCACCAACAATGCCAACAGCAGCAGGAACAACACTAGAAGCACCAAAATCAGTACCACCACCATCACATGAGCAACATCAACTTTAGCAGCATCAGCAGCACCAACACCAACAATAAGAGTAGCAACAACATATTTGTGAGGTCTCACCACAAAATGAGTCGCAATGTAGGTGAGATCAAATCAAACAACCAAAACAACAGCAGCAGGAATAACACTAGAAGCACCAAAATCAGTACCACAACCATCACAGGAGCAACATCACCCTTTGAAAAAATAACACCCTCCAACTAGGGTTAACATGGTAGATAATTGCAGTGAAAAGGTAGATCTAGGTAGTTAACAGGGTTAACCTTATAAAAACTACCATTCACACATATTATGACCAAAACCCATAAATTTCTCAATTAACACAAGGTCAGCTCCCCTCAAGAGAGACTACAAATAACATGCTGTCAGCAATGCCCTAAAAGTACATAGGAAAATACAGTAATTAATAGACCTTCAGACTAATTAAAACTGACATCACAACAATCACTTAATAACCTTAAGGTACCAATAACACTACTGTGCTACTAGATAGATCTTCCAAGTTATGTAAAATGGTAGACCCAACTAGTTGGAGAGTTATTTTTTCAAAGGGTAACTTTAGCAGCATCAACAGCACCACCAACAACAACAACAACAAGAGTAGCAACAACATATTTGTGAGGTCTCACCACAAAATGAGTCGCAATGTAGGTGAGATCAAATTGAGATAATCGCCAAAATCAATGGTAAGTCAAATTTTTGATACTTTTTGTGTATGTTTTAATGGTATGTTTTATTATAATATGCTTTTTAGGTCAGTTTTCATGCAAGAAAGTGTCTTTTATTCAGATTTTCTTAAATTTATAGTCTTTTAATTGTTTATTTTTCGATTACTTTATTTGTGATTTCTTCAAAACTGTGTTTCTGTACGTGAAAACTTCAAATGCTCATATCTTTGGATTTACTTACCTGATGAATACTATTCAAAGTGTAGATTACAGCTTGTACTATGCTCTATTACAATTTACTAATAACTCAATTTTGGATTTTCCTACCATGAAACTCATTTTGTGGTGAGACCTCACATTTACCATTTAAATATTCAGAAAACATTCATAAAATAACACAGAAAAGAAAGAATGACACAAATTTTATAGAATTGATTGAAAATTTATTTATAGAAAAGAACAAAATATATAGAGATGAATGAGGTGGAAGATTTGGTATTAAAAAATATCTTAGCACACAAATAAAAAGCATTAAAAAAGGAAATATAAAAAAATATATAAATAATTCTAAGGTATTAGTACAGGAAGTTCATGGAGAATCAAACTATCAGAATTTTATTATCAGATTAGGCCTCAATTTTTTTCCCAAGCCCCAAAAAAACCAACAATTTTAAAAATAAGGGTTAACTTTAATGTACATTAACTGTAGACAATAGTCGGGTGTGATTCGAAATCACATAATGTGACATCTGCACGACTAGATCACCAAGCTTTGAATTGATGACAACGGAGCAAATTCTAGCCCAAATAAGCAAAGGTGATTGCAATGTACTAATAGTAATTTCCCCAACACAAAAACCTAAAATTGACAATACTATAGCCTACTCCTTCTGTTTAGTTGTAGACATTTCCCACAGTTACAATCAATCATTTTGAAGCCATTTTTTTGTCTGAATTTGAATTATTACTATATTTTATTTACAAATGTTTCTATATAATCTAATATAGCACTGAGATGCACAAAACAATGTACACTATACTTTTGATACAGTATTTGGTAAATATAAAATGTCCAAGCCAAGTTGAATTTGAGATTTTTTTCAAATGAGGTAAAAAATATAAAGAGCACCCTCTATAGTTTTGCATGTTGCTTATTAACAAATCAGGAACAAACTTAGTGCATGCATTCAGTGTTCTATGGTTCTCGGGTCTCTGAATTTTGACTGAAACTGCATGTTAGTAAAAGTAAAATATTTATAAAAATTTAAAATAACAAGAAATTGAGAGTGTACTTATTCTAATTTATCTAATTCCCAAAAGGTTACATACCTATTAATCTAGCCAATATTTAGTGTTTTTTTTTCTGTCTTATGTATACTTAAAATTATAAATCATGTAGCCCTGCAGGAATTCTTTTAATTTGTTGGAAATATCCTTAAAAATGTTTACCTGTGCCAATAAAAATATTTCTTATTTAATGAATGACTATTTTGAGAATTTTTCCAGAGGTTTCCATAGAATGCTATGATACACCATAGAGATAAAATATCTTGGTCCCTGTATTGAAGTCGCGCTCCAACGGCAGTTCCATTTCTGGAAAGGACTAAACAACAATTAACACTCAGCAAACTGTCTGTTCTTCGGGTCAGATTGTTAATTTTTCAGACAGTTTAGTTCCCAAGTTTCAAAATTAAAAAATGCCAAGTTTGGATTTCTAAGTGGTTATTTTAGAAAGAATTGACTGCAATTTCTTTTGCCTTTTTTACTTTAAAAATTAACAGACAGTAAAGTATACTAATTTATTTTTTTAAAATGTAATTAAAATGTAATATTATATTTTACACACACCCTCATTAACAAATCTACTCCCTAGCGGAATGCTCCCTAGAGATTTAAACCAGCAATAAGGACCCAGCTCAAATTTCTGTTACAATATAGACAATAATTATTATTTTTACTATTATTATAGTTTTAGCCTTGTTTCAACAATGTTGAATGGTTTTATAAAGTTTGAATAGGTTAATTATATATATATTTACCCTTGCAAGCCAAAATTATAGAAATGCTCACAATGCAAACTTTAATACATGCAGTTTTATTATACTGTCAAATTCAGAACCAGACTTGCACTTGTGTGAACTCATGATTACAGCTTGGCAGGTTTAGTGGACTTGCAATCTGGGTCATGCCCATCCCCCCGTGTTTTTTTATTGAGATATGCAAATGCATATAAATTATTGGTATGACTGTCTACTGCAATGCCTGGACACAACACTCAAGTCTCAATCAAACATATAATTAGTAATGAAAGTTTCATTACAAATGTTTAATTTGGTAATTTTCCAAACTTCTTCATATTATCAGTGAGAGTTGTAAATCGACATTAAAGCTTCTCTGACTGGGAAAGCATACAACAAAAATAAATTAGGTAGTTAACATGGAAGACAAAAATTTGACCACCATGTTCAAGCAGCGAACCGGAAAATTACAAAACGATCTTAAAAGTGCCTGCAGAAATTAGATCTTGTTACAAATTTCCTAAAATAGGACACTAAAAAAATAGAGAAATAAGTTATAATATTTCTCTGTTTCGTAAGTGTCCTATTTCAGAATCTGCAAAAAAGTTAAAGCATGCTATGTTGATTGATGATATTCAAATTAAACTCATATAATTCTTGCCAACACGCATCATACAATGTTTTTTTTTAATATTTGGTACGTCAATATTTCCCCTTTAATCATAGAAAATTATGTGTGTTTGTCATGAAAAATAAAAAATACTAAGAAAAAACTCCTTTTAAGGTACCATGTAAAAGCATAAGTTTGCTACTATGTCAATTATTAGACTGTTGCTTATGCAGTTTTTTTTTAATAAATTTGTGTTTGTTTTTCATGACTGGCATATAATAATTCCTTTTTAAAACCAATCAGCTTTATAGAATTTTGGTTATCAAGGTAACAATCTTTACAGAATCTACCATGATCGCTGCTGACACCCGTAATAGATGCCATAACCAAAACCAATAGCCTCTACAGAGCATACTCTTCGGTTGGCTATTCAATTTTGAGGTAACTGTCAACCAAGCTTGATGAGTCTTATTATTTTGAACATGATTACTTATGTGCATTCGTGTTGTTTTGTAATTGTCCTTGTAATTCTTACATAGAGGTCGCTAATTTAAAGAACAACAAAAGCATGAAATTCTAATAAGGTGCATTGTTTCTCAAAAACTGACCAATTGACCACAAATTGGATGATAAACAGACATTACTATAAAACACCCTTTCAAATTTGAAACAAACTTAGAACAGAACAGGACTTAGAACAACTTAGAATAGAGTATAAAAAAGGTTAAGCCAATACAAAGAATTAGCGATGGCCTGTGATGTAAAAAAAACTTGCTGTCGTGGGTATGTAATCATAACAAACCATGAAGTGGCTATCTCCTAGCACACAACATGTGCAAATGTTACCCAAAAAAATTGTTTGAAATACATACTGAATTTAGCAAGTATGGTAATTTTTAAAGCATTAGTAAACATCTTTCTTAGTCTTAGATTCAGTAGAACACAGTTGATTTGGTTTTAATTTAGACTTATATTGAAATAAACCTTTCGAAGCTCCTTTAACACAGTGTAATTATAGGAAAAATGCGCCCGTCTATTTATAAACATACCCACGAAACAGATGCAACAAGGTCACTAATTCGGTCTATTGAACTACAGTATTTTAACTTGAAAAAATTTTAGAACTAAATGTATCGGGGAACAACTGACTGTCAATTCCTTAGCACGCATCTAAAAATAAAGCTTTCAATACAGTTAACATTTTGTCTTGCATCAAGAAAATTTATAACTATTTATTTATATATTTTCATATCAGGCAGGCCCAGTTCCTGTTAGCTAGAACAATATTTATTTTTTTTTTACTAAAAGAATTGTGTCTTTTTGTTTGTAGTCAATGCTAAATAATTTGATGCTACTTAGCTATACCTATATTAAATAGAACATATTTATAAGATTATTAAATAAAATACGTTTTCAATAAATAAAGATTTTTAAGATAATTAATCATTTTATTTTATATCTCAAATAAAAATACAATAATTGACTATTAATAGTACTATTTATACTTAGTACCCTTTCATGTTAAAAATGGTTACAGCAACTTATTTCTATACAAAGAAAAACTTTGGCCTAAGTTCTTTTGCTTTGTTGACAATAATAGCAGCTATGGAGCTTTGAAAATTGGTTAACAATATTTTTAATAGTGACAGAACATGTCAGAAACAATTGCTTTACCATAACGTTTTATGCTGATAAATAAGAGTTCTTGTGTACACATTTTTTAGGGTACTCATTGGTCAGACTACTGCGACAATGGTCCCCAGGAATTCAGTTTTTACAACTTGTGACCTCGATTATATTAATGATGTCTCGATCAGCCAGGTTCAGATACCCAGATTGTATCGATATGTTGTTGTAAAAGCAGCACTGTAAATAATCTAGATCATGCTATGTTGCAACCTTTGATACAAGTAGGCTATGGTCCATGGTTAGAAATTAACATTGCATGGAGTGTTCAAGCTATAGGTTCATATGAATCTTTCCATGCATAATCTAGAGAAAAAATAAAACATCATGGCTATGTCTGATAGGGCTTATTTTTCACCTCATTAGAAAATAAAGACAATGAAATTGGTTTTATTGAGAATGGTTTTGTTTGTCATGATCATAGACAAATGAGGATAATATAAATCAATATGTTCATGATTAACTATATCATAACAGTATAAATATAAAATTTACCTAACGATATGCATTGGTATTTGATAGTAAAACAAAATATTAACAATTATTTCTATCTTACAATTCTTGGTTGCTTACTTAGAAGCCCCCATTTTGGCCACAAGTCATTTTGTACATATTCCATTTTAAAGAGATTCGATAATGCGTATTTAATCTACTAACAAAATGATTGTGGACATTAATTTGTTTCTGAATTGTGACTATATATCAAGAGTTCTAAACACCACTAAGAACACAAGTAACCACCAAAGAACCACCACACAGAAAGAAGAAACATCTCATCACAGGAAAGTGCTTACCTAGGCCTTTAATTGCATAAGAATAACAAAATTACAATTCAAAGCTTTAACTTTTCTGGTTGAAACAGAGATACAGTGCTGAGTGGAAAGAAAGCTTGGCGCTAGCCCCAAAATTTTAGTTCCACTATGAGAGACAATTGTTTACATATACTGTTTACAGGATATGCTCAAGTTCAGGCCTAATTAGTGTAGCAGCATTGACTAGGCTACATAGCAATATAATTACATTTCTGTAGTAATAACTCAATATATACTGTTCCATTTTTGTCCCTTCAAAAAGTATAATGGCTAGCTTTAGTATAAAAACACATTATGGGTAACACATTTATAAGAAAATGAGTTTTATTAATACAAAAAATAATGCAGCCAATAGTTATCAAAAGTGATCATAAATAATTACATAATTACCTTAAGTACTTAAGTAAACAAAATTGGCCTAATCCTTTTTTCCACTCAGGACTGTATCTTAGTTTTGCTGTTGGGCTCTGGTGGTTGCCGGTGGTGTTTAGTAGGTCCCTTTCGAAACAGAGTGGCAAGAACAGCACATTAAATAAAGTGGAGCACAATGATATGTAGTTAACTCATCTAAAACCAAATTCATGAACTCAATGTAAACATAGGTAAAAGTCTTTCTAAATCAAACTGCCCATAAAAACAAAATGGACAGTCTAGAGTTGGTCAGTTTTGGAAGAGTTGACCGATTTAAAGCCCAGTGCACACTTGAGGAAATTTACTCAGCAAAAATGCCACAAGTGACGCTTGCAGAGTGCGTCAAATTTTTAGTGAGTGAAGTGCCTCACGAGGCAGTTAGCAAAATAACTATCTTTTTTGATGATTTTGGTTATTCAAGGAACTTTGCTCGCCTTTCGCACTGAAGCTAAGCAAAATGCTTACTATTCTGCTGTTACCGAGCACATGCATATCAACCAAAATTAACTGAAGCGCACCAGTTCCATTACCTTCACCAATCAGATGGTTCAAAGCTCTTACGAGTGCAAAGAATGATCTATGTTCTTAAGCATTTTGACTCGCTGGGTGTGGAATCAAGTGTCACAATAGACAATTTGCTAAAAAAATTCCTCAAGTATTCACCAGACTTAAAAAAAACTGTCTGAGCATTGTGTAGGATAAATGTGAGCTCTAATAACAAAACAAGTTACATTGTTGCTTCATAATCAACAACATAGTCCTAAAAATATATTTTTGGGTATTTCGTATCAAATAAACTTGAGTACAATGGTAATTAGCAAAAGGTCCATTAATCAATCTCTGTTTGGCAAGTAGGATTATACTCCAAGTATTGAAATACACAACAATAATTATGTCAATGATGATGAAATATATAATGTTGAAATATTGAGTCCAACACGATGGCATGTATTTTAGTTTTTTAATTTTTTTATTTATCTGTGGGTGACTTATACATTGAAAGTTCAAATGCACATAGATTTTTAATTACTTATTCTAAAGTGTCATTTTAAGTCTAATTTGTAACTTATATTGTACTCTATTTGAATGTATTATGCAAGGAACTATTTCATTTTTGTAAAAAAACCAGAAATTTTGCAACGTAAAAATTTTGTATGAATCACTTAAGTCAGTCATTTTCATGACAACAAACTTTCATGAATTTAAAAAATGAATGAGCAAAAATGATGTTTATAGAATAAAAATAATTACTGTACGTATGCAACAGTGTTTTGTCAAAATTTTACTGCAATTTCAACAATATCTTTCAATACAATAAAAACTTTTCAAATGAATTTACTTTATATACCATGTACTGTACTTGGGAGTGTGTATTTTTTCTTCATAATCTCATAATTCATTTCATTTTTTAATTTCTGGCTTTTATTTTCTACTCATTGCAATATGAAATATTGAATTGTGAGTAAAACAGTTAAAAACAAAACATCTCAAATAGTTAAAATATCAAGAGTAGAAAAGGATGGGGAGATTACTTGTATTGATTGATTTGATGGCAAAGTGTAGGAATTTGGATCATTCACCAAATTTGCGAAATATTTATGCAGGCAGAGTTTCTGGTTTTACAGTAAGGGCCTAATTCTCAACCCATAACTCACTTATGATGACACATCACAAATTCATAATTGAAAATCTTTATCTGAAGATATTGTAAGTTTTGACAAATGAAGCAAATTTTTCTGACTTGACTGACAGTTTCAGACACCTTCAACCACCTACCAGTTAGCGTATTGCTTAACATCAGAGCTGTACATCTGAAGATGGCCACTGCTGGGTGAAAGTGGGTGAAACTGTCAGTTCGATCAGTAAATTTGCTTGGTTTGTCAAAAGTTTAAACTTACACTAACATAACAAATGCTCTGTTCCATTTCAAATGTTTCCTACTGAATGTTCTTTGCAACACCAAATAAACACTCTCATTAAAATATCTAAATATGGTTGGCTACCATGTAAGTAGAATATTCTACTGTCAATAAAAACAATTAATTAACATCTTTACTCTTTTGTTTCTCATCATGTGCATGTTTGGCATAGGCTAATTGAAGCATTGTCTGATTAATGGTGTCCTTGAATGCCAACATTCCAAGTTGCACGTGTGACGCTTCATTTAAAGCTTGAGACATGACGCACATTCGATATTGATCTGCGGTCAAATCCGTATTGCACTTTTTGGGGTGATATATGTGGAAAATTCCAGGATCAGGAACCCGTATAACTTTCAGATTTGATTGTAAATACCTACGATATAGATGAACGTCCTCACCGCCCCAGCCTTTGATGTCAAGGTCGAAACCTTTTATTCGTAAGAAGTCAGATTTGTACTGGCATGTCATCCCAAACCCAAAGTCTCGCCAGAAACCCGCTTCTTTACGTATATGATACTGCTGCTCCAGCGGTGGTATAGATTCATGATTCGCGTACACCACGTCTGGATTATATAAGCTAAATACAATAGGATAATAAACAGATTTTCCTGGTAATGTGTGATAGCGACAATGTTCTAGAAACTCTGGTGTAAATGCTATATCAACGTCACAGAAAAACATTAAAACATCTCCCCCTTCCCAATTGTTTACACCTTCCTGTAGTCCCACCCCTCTTGAAAATTCTCCTTTTGCTGTAATTATCTGATAATTATCAAATTTTGTTGTTTCGGTAAATTTATTAAGTATTTCTTTCACTTCTGTCAATCCTTCCAGTCCAAAGTAAACAACTGTCATAAAAATATTTTTCTCTCCACCTTCTAAAATTACTCTAAGTCTATCGACAAACATTCTGAAGTTTTCAACACGACCCGAAAGGGGTACAATTAGATAAATCATGACACGACTTGTATCCATAATCTTAACTTTTAGTTTTTGCAACGGCGCAAATGGTCGAAGCACTTGCGCTGAATGATAATTCCCAGTGGAATGATCCCTAAAGATCAAGTTGTAAAATGTTCCAATCATACGATCATTCCGGAATATTCCATCTATAAAATTATCAACAGAAAAATCTTTCTTTGATTTGCTATTGGCGTTTAAAACATTTATAGCAAAGTACACAGCTTCTACTAGATCTTCTTTTCGGTCTGCCTTTGGCCGCTCAGATGGTCTATGACTTAAGCCTCCATTTACACTATAAACAAGCTTTGTAGTCAAACTACTATATGGCATGACTTCATATTCATCTTTCAAAAGCCTGTTCACATTGACTTTAGCAATTTGTGCCTTAAGATGATCACTGAGAACACGTTCTTCCATGTTGTCTTCAACGTTTTTGTGTTCTAGCTCAGTTGCGATTTTACGAGGTTCGTTAATTTCCTGTACCTTGTGTGCCTGTTTCAATAACTCTGCCTTAAGATCAGTTATTTGTTGTTTGAGTGCTGATATTTGTGTTTTATACTTTTCTTCTAATTCACTAAATGATGCCAAGCAGTCCTCCTTTCGATGCAAATCATATACCTCTGCTGTTGCAGTATGACCCTGGAAAAATGTAAAATACAATATAATACAATAAAACTGTATTATGCAATCTGTATAATAAAAAATAAATACACTACAAATTGAAGTTGAACATATGAAGTTAAAAAATTCTCTTCCAGGATCATCAGTTACATCATCTAAAAAAATTCAATAAAAAATGTATACATTTCATAGAAAATTATTTAAAAAATTGGATGAAACACCTTAATGTAAAAAAATGTAAAAATGGAGGCTGTTAAATTAAAAAGTATACCCGTTTTTGTTGCATAGGCCCCATACTACTGGGCCCATGATAAATCATTCTGTATAAAATATTTGCTTATACTACTGTATATGCACCCTCTTTATTTTCTCCTATCATCTTTGAGATATTTGCAATATTTGAAAAAATCTCCTGCACCTCTATGTTTCAATTTTTTTTTTAATTTTAAGTTGTTTCTCACGATTTTAGCAAAAGAAAAAGTCAAACTTTTGATATTTTTATTTATCATGATCAACTGTAAAAAAAACCCCATTCATTAAGACTCTATTTGAGGAAAAGTAGCTTGTTCAAAAATTGATGAAAACCAGGAAATTCACATTTTTTTCCTTTCTCACTATAGGCCAACATCTTGCCCACAACAACACATAAAAGGATTGCGAAATAATATCTTCTAATATTTGTTTTCCACTTATTTATTACCTATTTTCTTAACAAACATTTCCCGCAAGCGCGTACAGAAGTGGGGATGTGCATTGAAAGGGTTAAGTTATGATGCTTAGAGACAAACACACACACATAATGTAATGTAATGTAATTAGATTTATATAGCGCCTTACACCGTAGTCTCAAGGCGCTGTGGACCAGATGTTAA
>JAOTQE010020361.1:0-10686 GCA_025631205.1 Nesometra sesokonis | reverse complement strand
TCTTTCCCCATTTACTAAGGTTCGAGAACGTGGGAAGAAAATCAATAGCCGATTTAACGGCAAAACTAAGAACCCCTAGGGCACTATATAAATCGAACTACATTACATTACATTTTATCCACTGGCTAAAATGTTTATTTTTAATATAATACCAAAAGTCTTGGTTTTTAAAACGTGTTCAAACATCACTATACTTTACTCTGTCAGTCAATCAATCAACGTTATATTCAATATCTAATTTCTTCATGTTCTGATAGGGCCTGCTCGGTGAGATTTTTTCAGTGTTAAACACCGTGATTTACCGCTAAGACAAATTCCTGTTTTTGCTTGAACGGATGTTAATTCCAGACTACCCATGGATTTAAACCCGAAACAGCCTGATACGCCAACCCTGCAATTAACAGGGTAGTTACCAGTAAAAATTCATAGCAGGAAACCCATTTTATAACTTAATTTGTTTTAATCGCTTTTCTATTGTTTTACTCGATTTGAACATAGATGAACATGAGTATGGAACATTTTTTCCTTTTTATGGTGCGTAGTGCACAGTTTTTTCCTATTCATAATTATTTTCAACATCTCAAAACCTTTTATTTGTTGGAGCATGAACCTTGTAAATAGGTTGAAGATTGTTAGAAGCCAATACTAGGTCATTTAAATTACTCAAGTAAAATTGCAGCGATCAGTACAGTGCTGTACTCTTGCTATTTGGTAAATTTAACTTTTTTATAAAATGAAGTACTGTAAAGTATAATAAAGTTACCCAGAATCGTCGGTTTAGTTTTGAGAAACCAAATAAAAAGCTATTAGAATCAACATCGTCTGCATCATTAATCTTTTTGGCAGTCATCAGGTATTTTGAACCAGAGCTTAGACTGAACAGACAAACCACACATAGATAAAAAATTGGTTTTTACCTTGTTTCTTTTTCCGATTCTCACCCGAACAGGACCACAGTTGCTTTGAAATTTATTGTTTCTTAGCAATGTCTGATTGACACTCCCTAAATCTCATATTGAGACTTCCCTTTGAAAAAAGTTAACATGGTAGATAATGGTAGTGACAAGGTAGTTAATAGGGTTAACCCTATAGAAACTACCATTTCAAGAGATACTACCGAGGATGGTCAGCAATGCTCTACAAGTATACACAGGAAAATACAGCCATTGCTTAGAATAAACCTTAAGGCATTAATAACATCAACAGGCAGGGTAATTATATACTAACTTACTAGGTAGTTACCTGTGTTGCTAGGCAGATCTCCCTAGTAATTTATCATGGTAGATCAGCCTAGTCAGAAGGTGTTATTTTTTTCAAAGGGTTGGGTTAGAAAGCAAAACTAAGAGTTATTGTGCTATAAGTTGTGGAAAACTCCCTATTGGATGTGACATGAATAAAAAAATTGTACAGGTAGTAAAATTCATTATCTTGTAGCTCCATTTTGTCCACAATATCAGTGTACTCAAACCACACTGGAAATGATCATTTTTATGATGGTTATAATACTTCCGTGGCATCCGTCCTCCTTTTCATCATCATGAACATAAATTTGATACTGCATTTTTATGCTTTCTTCTATTTTTATGATTGTATTTTTAATGCGATGCTGAATAAATCTTACTAAGACTGATATTATACTGTGCTCTAAAAGAGAGGAAGCGCATTTAGTGGTTTAGAAATTGAATAATCATAAAGATTTGTGATGTCTGTTTTATATTGATGTAACAGAAAGCTAGAGTAGAAACTCCCAATTCTTGCAGTCTATTATTTTTGCTTAACCCTAGCGTACACTTGAGGATTTTTCTCAGAAAACTGCCTTGCGACGCACTTTGCTCAGCATTCCCCTTTTGCTGCACACTGCGAGCAAAATACAAACACAGAACATTCTTTGCATGCATGAGAGCTGAACAATCTGATTGGCAGGTAGTAGAATCAGCATGCTTCAGTTCATTTCGGTTGATATGTGAGTGTGCAGTAGCAGCAGAGTATTTACTTAGCTTTGGCACACACTGCAAGCAATGTGCCTCGAATAACCAAAATGATCAAATACGACAGATATTTTGCTCACTGCCTTACTAAAATTTTGACAGACACTGTAAGCTGCAAAAAAGGCAAAATTCCTCAAATGTGCGCCAGGCTGCAGACATAAAATGGGTGGGGAACTATGACAGTCAATATGGCATTGTGTACACAATTAAATATTGAGGAAGACATTTTTTCATCAGTTTTATCAGTATTTATGGTGGCTCATAAGGCACGACTTTCTTGTACCTTGTTTTGAGAGCACCCTGGTGTGTAAAATTAGGATTTTAAATGAAAAAAATACAAATATATTTTTGGCCTGTTAGCAAACCTTGACAAAATTTAAAACTTTTTAGATGAAAATTTAAAAAAAAACTTTTCATTCCAACCTCCGATTCATAAATATTTTGCTGAAAATACAATATTCTCTTAAAAATCATTATTTATAATATTGTTTCTGTAATCTTTCTGTTTACCAACTTGGCAAGTAAAAATAAAATAGAATAGAGTGCACATGAGCCATCCGTGTACACTGGACATACATGTACAGTTTATCACCTTATATGAGAAGGCTTGTTTCGCCACCTACCTTAACTGAATGGCCATCGACCCACATGTTGCTGTTAGTGGGATCTAAATTATTAAGATCCTTGTAATTTTTATATTCCATCTTCATTTCAAAGCAAGTGACAGTATAAATGAAAAATTTTCAATTTCCTTATAAATTTGATTTAATCGCATTACTTTATACGGAAGTGGTTAACGTAAATTACTACTGACTAAAATGAAAATCTTCAGACAAATTAGGATTTTTGAAAAGTGGAAGCAGATTTAGAATCCAGGGTTGTATTATAATTCTTTGGGTGAAAATCCTTTAAACAAAATTGTTCATCAGAATGAAGGGTATTCCCATAAAAAACCAACAAAATTACACTTTTCATGGCTGATGTTGAACGCCCTCTACAAACCCTCTACTTCAATATCCAATTACAGTTTCTTCAATCAACTCTTATATTTAACTGGCTGTTGAATTCCATTTTCCATAATTGAATCACTTGCCAACTATCTTTTATGAACTCAACACACATTTGACTAAAGACATCAAAAAGAGTCTCGTAATATCCTTTGATACATTGGAGTTCCTTGTTTATCAACATTCAAGAAATGTTCGTTTGCCAAAATATGATAGGCCTCTGTATCAGTGCCTGTCATACTAAATAATATATGAAATGTTCTAAGAGTAGAAATTTATGTGAAACATTAAGCTTTGTATGCGGCAACATTCAATTCTACTCAAAAATGTTTTGATTTGAGTATTGATTATACTGTATTTAAATATCAAAGTTTTCTTTTAAATCAAAACCAACAGATTCAATGTGCAATTTTGATCAAGGCTGAATGTAGATCCGATGCTGTAGCTTAGTGGTAAATGTGTTTGTCTACCGATCACAAGCTCCTTGGTTCAAATCAAACTATTTGTTTCTCACAACTAAAATTAATTAATGTCCATTTCCAAAAGCATGTTTTATATTGATATCAACTGATGTTAACTTGGAATGTGGCACTGTAGTTTGGTGGTTAGCATGCTTGTCTTCCAAACCCGAGGTCCTGGGTTCGAACCTGGCTGAACGCTAGGTTGGTTCTCACAACTTAACAACGCCACTCACTAAGCCTCATAATGAGACTTGGTTTAGAAAGCATGGCGTAGATCTCATCCTTTAAGTGGCGAGTAAAACTTGCTGTTGGATGTGACACGAAATAAAATAAATATCATAAAGCTATCTAGACTCCTATTTTATACCTCCCTGACTCAACTCAAAGTAAACCATTCAAAAACTTTTGACATGATACAAGATTGTTTTGAAGGGGAATTCTTTCCAAAATTAACCCAAAATGAAGGATATCGCTCAGGCTATTCTCTCCATTGTAGGTGCGGGTTTTGCACACAACATGCATGTCGCCCATATAGCTCACCTATGGTCACCAGATTTAGACTGTTCACAGAAGCAAAGGAAATACACATTCATCTGCTTTGTTTTTTAGGATCCATCCAAAAAATCAAATTTTATTCTTATTTTGCATTTTTTACTGTTTAGAAGAATAAAATAACATACACATGGAAGATCAATATTATATTTATAAACCTTAATACAAATTTAGTAAAATTTAAAATATTTTTAATTTTTGACAAAATAGAACTTTGAAGGAATGAGTTCTGACACAACATTCACAAACATTAATGGTGAATGAGTTTAACTTTCAGTTTTTTTTAATATTGGACGTACAATAACAATGAGTCACCAATTTTCAATCAGTCAATGTTTCATATGTTTTGTGAGTTTTAATAGTATATTATAAAATATACAATTAACTAACTCATGCATCAAAATACTAATAAATTCTTCTATGTGTTTTACTTACAATTTTAGTTTGCAGTGAAGCAGATACATTTCACTGATAACAAGGCAATAAAATGTGAAATTCGGCAGACTAATATGGATTAAGTCGTAGTCAAACTTTGTTAACATAAAGGTTCAATCACAAGACATTGTTTTATAATATAGCATCAACAAAACAAGTGCTTTAAGCCTTATAATAAGATGTAATTAAAAAAAAGAATGATATACGTCTCATCTTGTAAAAGGTAATTTAAAATTGTATCTTTGTTAATCCCTAGTTACTGAATAAGTGCCCCAAAAAAGTGTTTATTTAAAAAAATACTACTTAATTCCATGTCTGTACCAGTACCAAAATACACTACAGTATCGAAATTGCAAGAATGATTTCTTCAAGTTTACAACTTATTTCTCCCTATAGAAATATTTAAAACCTATGAAGTTTCTTTAATATAATAGTAACAATTCTAGAAAATAAATGTTCATTTGCCAGAGTCTTTCTTGTGAATGTTAACAGAATTGCCCAATGGCCTAATATAGCAAATAAACGAAAGCTTATATGACCTGGATGCCAACTAATTTTGAATCCTTTTAAAAAAGCACTTACTGATGTTAAAACAAGAAGTTATATATTACTGTACTGACTAATAAATGCTGAGATCCATGGCTCAGTTGGAAATAGATTGAATATGGACAATTTGCATTGATGAGATTAGCTCTAAATAAGATGATTTTCTGTTCCATTTTTATGTTTACAACTACTTCTGTTTCTTATACTATTCTCATTTCAAACAGGAAATATTTTTTTTTACAAAAATGTGCCACAACCAAACTTATTTCTATTTTAGTTGTTTAAATTTGTTTATTCTGTAACTTAAAAGATCATCCGATTTATTTTGGAAACTGCAATATTTATATATACCACTGTTACTCTCACCACCTCATGTGTAATATATAAGTAAAAAATCTAAAAAAATTGAAATTGAACATCAGTCTGAAATGAAATTTTCATTACCTTAAAAATTATCTTTTTTTATGTGAATTTGACCGATCTTTCTATTTATGTGAATTATATTTGTAATGTGATTTCGATTTTCAAGCACAACCTTTTCAAAATTTTTAATTTCCGTATTCTTAAACTGTGTAATTTTAGCAGTCGACCTATGTAAATTTCATTTGGGACTCGCTTGCCGCTGTGTTTTACAGCATCATCACATTGTTAAAATGTTATAAAATTTTATCTGCTAGGTCATAACTAATTGTTCTATACAAATTTTAATCCTGGGGTTGCCTTTGAAACTAAGCAATGATTTATTGCCCAAGGGACTTGAACCTTTGGTTCTCGGATTAAAAGTCTCGTACTCTGATAAAAATACGCTGTGACTAGAGTTCTGGTAGTAGAGGCTATCTCCGCAATGGTCAGCGTGCCTAGATAGGCTGACCCTAAACTCAACTTTGTCATTGCAGAAATAGCATCTACTAACGGACCTCTAGCCACAATGATAAAAATATCAAAGTAATGTATTAGACAAACATCAAAGCTAGCTTAAGAGGTCTTGTTATTACGGCAACATTACTTTTTAAATTCTATGTGTTTGGCTATTTTAAATTTTTCTGTAAGCAAACAATTTATTATGCACCAATTCACCATTTTAAAAAAATAAAATTTGACTTTTATATATTTTTTTTTGTTTAAGCAAACAATTTATTATGCACTAAGTTTAAAAAATCAAATTGTTTTTGTGTATAAAAATCCTAAAATGCTAAAAAACATGACCCATTTCCCTCACCAAAGTGTTTTCCATGTTTTGATTGTATTGTATTACAATACAACAAGGCTTATGTGACTTAGTTAATGCAAGAACATTTACATTTTAAATGTTGAGTAAAAA
Source organism: Nesometra sesokonis (assembly GCA_025631205.1). Taxonomy (NCBI): domain Eukaryota; kingdom Metazoa; phylum Echinodermata; class Crinoidea; order Comatulida; family Antedonidae; genus Nesometra; species Nesometra sesokonis. Next base: position 4,376 of record JAOTQE010020361.1, on the reverse strand, counting down.
TAGCAACTTATTATCATCTTGATTAAAGCAACAACACAGAAGACATTCCTTATTAAGCCACATTTATCAAAAAGAATCTGTTGAAATTACTGAAGAAAAAAACATACACAGGTGAAAATTAAAGATATAAATCCTAGACTACATCTGTCCAGCTGCTTGTTTTTAATGTATTGTACGTAATTCATCTTTGGTAAAAAAAGGGAGAAAAACATTTATGGGCGACAAGATAGTATTTTCAGTTTGTAGTGCGATCATTTACACAAAAATAAAAAATTGCCTTTAAAAAATCTGTTATCAAGTAAAGGCTATGTAAATGTTTTCTTTGTTACATAATTAAATGTGCTGAGAAGATGGAAATGAGAAGAGAACAAAAGCAGATTGAATACAGTATAAATTAATAAAGAACATGGCAGTGTTAACAGATTTTATTTTTATATGGTTTGTATATGCAGTGTATATATTTTTATATTTCTATTCATTTGCAATTGCAATTCAAAAGAAGACGAAAAACATGTTTGTCAAAAGAGGTAAGTTGTGCGAAATACTGAATATCAATTTATTAAACAAAAACAAGACGTGCAGTTTCCTTCAGTCTGAATCCTTCATGAAACAATGATTAAGTGTTTGAAAAAACATTTGATAAATCATTTAGTTATGAAAAGGATTCAAATTGCAAAACACTCAGCAACAAAACATGTTTTGAAATATAGACAGAGCATTAAAACAATGTCAATCAAGAAACAAATCTTGCAAAATTAAATGGGAAACTTCAGATCTTCAAAAACAGTTCAACATTATGATCTAAGAGCATTTAAAAATACAAAAAAATACTCTGTAAGCATAGCCTACCCACTGCTTACATTATTACAAAGGTTCATATATATTTAGCAAAGATTCCATAGTTTTTCAGAACCTAAAAATTACCAAAACAATTTATCAATCACTATAGTGATATAGTTCCTGCAGCCATTTAATATCATAGATTATCCTAATCATTAAAATTTATAAACTAAGCTACAAAAAATGGTCATATTTTGCTGTATCATAATGGAAAATTCCATGGACAAACAAATATCATAGAAGCCCCAAAATCTATAGGGTCTCTCTTCTTGTTAAAATCTTGGAGTCTGCGAAGAAAAACTAATTGAGCCTATAGAATTTAAGTTATCATAACTTTTCTCAACAAATCCAACATGACCACCACAAAAGGAGTCATCATCACAGCCATCCAAAAACAGGGTGAAACCAATAGCCTCTTGGGGAGGCTAATTAGAATGTATTAAACATATGTGCATAAGTTGCATAGCTATACTTCAATTTAGAGCAAGTTAGCAAGAATACTAGTCTTACAGTTCTGTTTTCATTTTTTATTTACACTGAAGAAATCATAGGGAATGCAAAGAAACATATTTGTTATGAAGAATATTGTTGTTTCTCTTAAATTTGTCTTTATATATGTTCTGTTCACAAGTTTTGTTGCATCAATACAGACTTTGCATTGATCATCATGGTAACAAACAAGACAGGAACAGTTTGGAAATCTATCAATGATGCTTGAAAAAGCAAATTCTGATATAAACATTCTTGTAAATAATTTAATAAAAACTTACATTGCATTTGAAATAAAAATCATTTATTCCTATGCCACAATCACCAGACCAGATCCAACTTGGTTTGGAAATGTCTGACTGTTGTGCCACTATGACTAGACCGGATCTAAAAACCTCTTATTCCTGTGCCACAACAGGCACTAGAGCAGATCAAACCTGGTCTTGAAACCTCTCATTCCTGTGCCACAACAGGCACTAGAGCAGATCAACCTGGTCTTGAAACATCTCATTCCTGTGCCACAATAGGCACTAGAGCAGAACAAACCTTGTCTTAAAACCTCTCATTCCTGTGCCACAAAGACCAGAGCAGATCAAACCCGGTGTGAAGGAAGCATCTCATTTCTGTGCCACAAAGACCTCTCACCTCGACTGGAAATGTCTCATTGCCGTACCAAAACAAGCACCAGGGCAGATCTCTTTAGAATCTGATGGGCCAGCTGAGAGTTCACATCTAGAATGAGAGGCACTGATTGCAAGGACACCCATTGAGGAAATATTACCTCTAGATGGTCATATTATAACACAATTCTAGTAAAACATACTGGTGTATAATCATTGCATCTTCTTCTTAAAACTTTGCCATTTAAATATTAGGTTACAATGCCTTTTGAAAAATATGTAAAAGGGAGTGCCTGACTCAAAACCAAGGATTTGTGTTTAACAATAAGGTATCCATGGTGATGATGAAAGCTTTTCTAAACATATCATTGGAATGGCCACAGTGCAGTGCACAATAAGTCTTTGGATCTCTCATTATGGTTTCCTGGTACAGAACCTGCAAGAAGTGCTACAAAAATGTCATTTTTATCTTCCCCCATCACTATATTATTTGCAAATGAAAAGAAAATAACTTACATTGTCCTTGAGGCCGGCAATCTTGAACTCCAGTATGTACTGTTGTAAAAGGAACTGCCAGACTTTCTTCAGGCGACTTGTTGGGGCACCGAGAATGATCTTGTTAGCTTTGAATGCAGCTGGATGGTTTTGTGTCACCATGATGATGTGGAATTCATTGGCTGTGAGGACAAATAAATCAAGAAAATATTGTTTTGCATCATAACAAGGGAAACGTTTTATTTCAATAAAGAACTCAGTATATTATAAAATGTCAGAATATCTTCTTTATAGCTGTATTGGTTTCTAGGCTAGGATACATTTATACAGAGAATTACTATGTTGATTATGACATTCAGTAGCTGCTAAGACAGGTCAGAGGCAAAAACTGTTTACTATGATCAGTACAGGGATGTAACTATGCAGGGCGGAGGTGGGCGGGGCCACCCACCCTAAAAATGTTCCACCCACCCTAAAGCTTATTTTAAGACCTTCCACCCAGCCTAATTTTAACCTGCCACTCTGAAAAAGGTAAAAATACGGTTTTTAGTCATCATGACACCCACCCTTACAATTGTTGCTGGTCCACCCTTGGATTTTTCTAGCTACATTCCTGCCAGTAGGAGCTTCTTTATACATAAACATTGTCTCATTGTCTTTCACTCAGATGTATAAATGGGTACTGGTAACAGTTGGACCTCTCTATGCGGACACCTCTCGTAAGCGGACACCTCCCATAACAGACACTAATTCAAAGACCCGTTTGTTCTTTCTATCTAATCAGTGCATTTGGTAACTCTCGTAAGCAGACACCTCCCATAAGCAGACACAGGCACTTTTTGTCTTAAAATTTAAATTATTTTTATGTTAAATTACCTGCCATCAAGCAGACATCCCGGGAAATTTAGTTATTTTTCTGTACAACGAATACAAATTTCTGTATAAAATCATCCTTATACTGTAATGGCTGAGAACCATATTACTGAACCAATCTTAAACAAATGATAAGCAATATTTAATAAATATAGAATGCGGTGTCTAAAAATTTGAGAGGCCATTTGTGTTGAGAAGGCCGTGAAATGTGAGATATAAGGACGTGTACATAATTTTACAACTTTGACCATCTATCGGCTGAAATTCTCGTAAGCGGACACCTCCTGTATGCGGACACCTTTTCCAGACAAGAGGGTGTCCACTTATGAGAGGTTCAACTGTAGTATAATTTAAAAGTTTTTTGTGTTCCATCAATTTTTACACTTTTTTTGTAAGCAAAGGAGCTACCTTTACAATGTTTAAGAATGCAAAAATATATTTTGCATGACATGATCTAAGTGAGTCAAATGTGTATCATCCAGTCCACAGTGCCTTGATACTATTCAGTACAAGGCTTTATATATATCAAACAATATTACATTACAGTAGATATAAAATGAAAATTAACATTGCACAAATAATGTAATAGTATTGGAAACTGTGAAAATTTGCACATGAGAAAATGATCACTGCTGCAGTAATGCTGCAAAAATAAAACAAATTTTGGATGGAAGAACTGGTAATCACTTCTCCAAGTACTCCAAACTACAAAATAGACATCTTTCCCATAATCGTTATCAATGAATAGTAAAATTATTTGGTTTTTGGTTACAAAAGGCATATAAATATCAACAAGAACACTATTGTGAGATATCATACTAAAATCGTCTACAAAAGGAAAATTTAAAAAAATAATAAAATACTTTTTTTGTAAATATATCTTTGGCCGTGTTTCTGCAAGAATTTCAGATCATCTGATAAAATATCATCCAATCAAATCAATTTTAAAAACTAAGCAAACTCAATGTAGGCCATAATGCATTGCGAGTACACTAACTTCCGGTGATTTTTTGACGATTTCTCTTTTCCTCGCGTGGCACCCTGGTTGCACCGCGGTGA
>JAOTQE010020350.1:0-10686 GCA_025631205.1 Nesometra sesokonis | reverse complement strand
CTCAAAAGGGGGGGGGCAGGGTCCGTTGCCCCCCCCCCCCCACCCCCTCGAATCCGCGCCTGTAACTTTTTTCTGTTTGGTGGATAATATATATAAAATGCATATTACAATATGCATTCATTAGCCAAAATCATTAAAATGTCAAAATTAGTAGTAATTTTATTAAATTACAATTCTAGCCAATTACAAGACGATAAAATGGTAGCTCATTGCATTGTGTAGTATATTATATTTTATTGCCAAATTTATTAATAAAGTGATGGAAAAGATACCACGATACGATTATTATAGCGCACCATAGATGTATTATTCACGGCTAGATAGTGAACTTAACACTGTAGAATTGCAGTCCCATAGGCGACTACTGTTGATGATCGTCAGCCTTCGTCACAAATGTGTCAGGTAAATAATATTTTTGTTTTAATAATTATTGCATTTTTAACATTATTTTGTCATAAAAATTATTTTAATATGTTACATATATTTTTTGTTGCCATTGTCATATTTTGAATTAAATTTACTTGCATTTATTGATAAATTTAAAACTTTTATGAAAGATTGGGGCGCAATTTCGTCGTAGCAACAACAGTGAAACTTACCACGATTCGATTGGTTGGATTCTGTTCTTCAATAACAGGCGCTTCCATGGGATTGCACTTTGGGGCTATGCACTCTGTGGAAGTTTACTATCTAGCCGTTAAAGGGTAACTCCAGGATTAAATTTTCTATGGATAAATCTATAGGAAAAGTAGTTGAACTAACAGATAAAATTTTACAACATTTGGACAATTACAAAAATATCATGCCGAAACACGTGTTGCAAAGTGAGTAGCAAATCAAAAGTGGGTCTACTACTCAAATTACAGTGTTAAAGAATATGAAAATTAGAGATCTTCAAAGGAGTGTGCTTGAAAACCAAAATCAAGTTAGAGATATAACTCACATATATGGAAAGATCAACCAAATTCACACTAGAACATGCAATATTTAATGTGTTTTAGATAAACACAGCCCTTTTAAATTTTGTAATTTTCCTATTCTTTAGCATTGTGAGTAGTAGACCCACTTTTTGATTTATGAACCATCTCGGAAAGTTATATCCTTCATTATTCCATTGTTCTAATACTGTGAAATTTTGTCAGTTAGTTCAAAACTAATTGTTCTACAGTAGAACTTCGATTTTACATACTGCACGGGACCAGAAGGGGTATATAAAAGCGAGGGTTTGTAAAATCGAGTTATGTTCTTTTATTAAGGTTTACTCGTAGTTATTGTCCCATTTACATAATAATTTAAATGATTTTTTAAATACATTAAACCTATTATTGATTAATTTTAACACAATTTTTACAGTAGATACATTTAAACTTTTATGCTAAATTCATAATATTGTACAGTTTTTAATGAATCTACTGTATATAGGTACAGTATAATGTTAATCCAGGAGTTTCTATGAAACGCACAGATATCCACACTACCATAGTGGTCAAGAGACTTTTAGACATTTTGCGCTCTAAAGTTGATATATTTTTACTTCCTAAACTCCTTTAAATTATTAAAAACATCAATATTTTGAATAATATTATAAGGAATTAGACTACTAAAGCATTAAAGTTGCCGTCATCCGTGTTTTAGTATGCTTAAAGTCGAAGTCAATATATTTATTCATCATACATGGGGCAATTACAAAAACAAAACTGAATAATCAATAAAAACATCAAAAATTAATAAGAACATAATCTATTTTCCCATAGATAAATCGTTTTGGCACCAGGACTAATAGTATTGTTGGAGTTTGGAAATATTGTATTACAGGGTGGGGAAGTAATGTTACTGAGAGAGATAGAGATCGTATAAATTGGGTGGTGAGGATAGTTGGTTTGGAGCAGCAGTCCGTTGATTCCTTGTACCATGAGCACCTGAACCGACTTTTTGGTGTTGTGATTGGAGACGAAAGTCATCCATTACATGCTGAAATAGTTGGTCTCAGAGGCGCTCGTAGTTGGCGGTTGAGGTCTGTGGCTGCTGGTACGAACCGCTAGCTTTACTCCTTCATACCAACAGGCGTTCGGGAACAACAACGACTGGTTGTCTAGGTCATTTATTGTAATTTAATTCAGTTTTAAGGTTTTAATGTCTTTACTGTTTTTAGTGAGTTCTAAGACGAGCAATGTAATTTTCTAATTATGAGGATGAATAAAGTTTATGATTATTATGATTATGATTATGATTATGATTATAAACAAGGTCCTTACGTTAACTACTGCCACTTTGAGAGTTAGAAGTTGCATTCCTTTAATTACTATATCAGAAGTAGGACATAGATTTAACGAACATATTTTTGTAGATTTTGACAAGGTAGTTTGGAAGAGCAAATTAATATAGAACATTTCTTTTACATATTTAGAATGTTCGTTCTTACAAATTAAAATGTTTCTAAGATTTAAAAAAAAAATAAAAAAATAAAAATACAAATTTGGCTTACATAACGGGAATCGTATTTAATGTAGGAAAGCGTTTTATAACGCATATCGGACATAACAATGCATGCTACACTTATTGGATAATTATTGAGAAAAAACTGATAGAGAAACAATAAGGAAAATATGTCCAATCTGATTTCAAATGTTTTAAGCAATTTGCATAGACAACTAAGAAGGCCAACCAGACACCGAGCTGAACAAACGTGTCGTTAAAGCTGCTACCACGATGTCCATTTTGACAGAGAGAGTATGGTACAACAAGAAGCTAACGAAACATATAAAGATCCAGTGCTTTTTGTCGGACTTTTTCAAGGTAAAATTTGACCAAAGTTGGATCAGGTAAATTATTAATTAGACACATACACATTTTACATTTGCTGTATATCCTCCAATTCCATAGTTAGTGTCTCACAGAATTAGCATCAAGAAATTATTTTTCTTTTAATAAGTCTGGCAGGCTTTAAAGAAGTCGTTTTTTTTCTACTTAAGAATAAAATTAAAGTGTGTGCAAGTAAGTGACCCAGTTTATAAGCAATAAAAAATATATTTCCAAAACTATTATATTTTTTGGTATATTTTCTAAATTTTTAAGTTAAAGACGAATATTTTAAAACAGTAAAATGGTCATACACTTACAGTGCTATAATTCCGTTTATTCTATTGAATGCTCCTGCTCTTATAGTTGTTATACCCATCCATCTTAAATCCCTTAAGTAATTAAACAAAATAAGCTGTGTAATTGTTAATTAATTATATTAATTAAAGTTAATGATCCTTCACATGCCTTTAGTATATTCTTATTATGCTAATGGTATAATGTGGACTGGCAATATAATTATCTTTGAAGTAGACAGATTCAATTCGATTTTAAAAATTGATTTTGAAGATGTAAATTTAAAATTTAAATTCATGAACATCACTCAAATTACTAATTTCAGTTATCGTTCTGTTCTACTACTACTTAACTACTATCATTTTATAATTTAATTCATCAATTTTTTTATCGTAAAAAGTTAAATGAAGATCCTGAAAAATCACTGAAATTTATTTCTTTAATAGAATGATGTGGCACAAAAGTTTCCTAAAATAGCGCCCTAAATTACTGTTACTATGGAGTGTTTGTTCGATCTTATTTCCGATCATGAACTGAAATAAGATGATGAAATGACCAAGATTTCTGGAAATGTGATGCAATGTGAATTACAAGTTATTAGATGGCCAAGTTAATGGCCGGATTTCTATAAAACAGTCTTAACTGACTGTCTTAACTTACAGAATACAGCCGGCTTTAACACATAGGCGGTCTTAGCATACCCGGAGTTAGACCATTGCTATAAAACAGCCTTTCCTAAGTCCGTGTTGAGTATTGAATCTCGAACAAACACTCAATAGTAACAGTAATTGAGGGCGCTATTTTAGAAAACTACAGTTGTAGTTATAACAATTTATTGAAACAGACAATTCAAAAAAAAATGCTGATGTCACATTGTAAGTGATTTAAGACCATTTATAGCCTCCCTCAAGCAGGCTTTAATATTTAAGACCGCTAACTCCTAAGACCGCGGTATAGCAATGGTCTATAATTAAAGACCGTGCGTGACGTCACGATTATAGACACGATGCTTAAGACAGTCTAAAGACCGCTTATAGTAATCCGCCCCATATCTTTTAGACATTAACTAATTTTAGACAGTATGTCCAAGATTGTAAGGTACAAAATCTGTGTTTGGGCCTCTAATCGGGATTAGTCGAAGGGCTTCAGAAAGATGAGAGGGGCCAAGTTTAATATACCTCACTCGTAAAATGACAGGTCGCGAAAGTGGAAAAATGTTACAATATTGCCTCTAATGTCATAAACGACACTGCATTTACAATTCTGTCTCACGTTCAACTGTCTGAGTTATACATTACAGTCAGTCCCATCATGACTAAACTACCTTTAGAATATCGCACCTGTTGTTGTTTTAAAATGGCACTCCTCCTTTACTTTGTTCATGTGTTAAAAAGTATCAATTTAAGGCAATCGACTGAAAAACCAATGGCACCCATCGCTGGAGCAGCCTAGTGCGAACATTTTAAAATATGGAACATTTAGATGCTAAATAATTTTAAACATTTAAAAGGATGTTCAACGTGTCACGTTTAATGCCTCATTGAGGTATGATATTTTTTTGTAAAGTGTTTTACCGACATCCTGATTAATATTATTTAGCCTTACAATGAGGTAAACAGAAACTGATATCGCCCTCAGCGGCAACTGGCATATCCCTTTGTATATTTTGAATGTAAATGGAAATTGATTATCAATAAAACTAAATAATTATAGTAAATCATATTGAAATTCAAAAAGTTAATTTATCTACTTACAATCCGAGAAAATGCAGACCATGGCACTGTACAAAAAAATCCACAGTACACTGATCCAGTACCCGTATGAAACAAGTCTTCTGATGAAAGTCAATACAGTTGTTGCACACATGTTGGCAATGAATTTCTAAAATAAAAATATTCATTAGCTGGGAGACGCTTCGATGCTTTCTACCATAGGACTTGCAGGCGTGTATTTAGGGGTTGCGAAGCCGGCGCGCCCTCCTCCCCATTATCACCAAAACATAGTTGCGCCCCACCCCTTATTAGGAGCGCCGGGTCTAAAATAAAAAAAAATAGACAGATATATGGGCCATGCCTAACATAAACTGGAAAAAAAACACGCAAAATCTATTTTTGTTTAAATAATAGCTCGAAATAATAACGTGTGAGCTTTTTAATAAATGGACAAGATTGTGTTTGAGCGGGAGAGAGCTTCTAAATGCGCGAGTCTCACGCTGACTGCATGAGATGCAACATAATATAATTCCAGAAACAAAAGAAAATATATTGCATACAGTTTTAATAAGGAAGTAAGCATGTAAAAGTGTATTTATAACGATATTTTAATTTAATTTTAATGTATTACCAGTTGATGATTAATTAATTGTTTCATATCTCTATATTTAAAGTGACACCCATACAATGCTGGTTATCAAAAATTATAGAAAGAACACAACGCATATAGTCACAAACGTGCGTGGCAAGACGGACAGATCGACAGACAGACAGACAGACATTTTTGAAAAGCTATTTATAGAGAGGCTTTCCGCGTCTAAAAACATGATAGAGTACGCATCATGTAAATGGTTAGTACCTTTTTTGGATTTGGTAAATAAAATGTAAAAACACTACCTTTATAGCAAGAGTCTTGAACCTCAATGTAAAACCCAGGATTCACCTCAATGTCATTGGTTTCAAACTCAATTACGACCTCTGACGCCGGTACAATTAAAGGAACCGGTAAAGTATCTCCTCCGAATAAGAAATCGCATCGTTTTGAATCCTCACAAAATCGTAACCGTCTTCGATGTCAAAGACTTTAAAGACCACATGGATTGATGTGCCATTTGTCGAGTTGAAGGTCCATACGCATAAGGCATTGTTGTCATAAGTTTCAGGGTAGTTTGGAGATGTGGCAGTGACTTTATCGCAGGTTTCTATCACATTTTCTTTACTGCATCCAGTTGCTGTAACAAAACAAAGATATTCATAACAGGTTAATCATAATTTGTTTTGCGTAAGTTTGACGTGAAATGTTCTAGATAATCAGTAAAGTCGAAAATACTACCGAAAAAGTTTTTCTTTTTGTTAGGAATCGAAACTATGTCTCGAGAAAACTATAGGTTGAGAGCCAACTACGGATAGTTTCACTCCATTTTCTACGTACGGTTTTACACTCAGAAGTTCATTAAGCAATACACCGAATTAGCGACCTTGTTTACATCTGGAACCGTGGGTATAAATAGAGGGCGCTATTTTCTATACTTCGCTGTATAAGAAAGGACAAATTTAAAGTTTATGTATTTGTATTTTTTCATTGGTAACTCATTCAAAACCATTGGGATACATAAATCCTTTTTAACACTAGCTACGCTTAGTTTGATTTAAATTGGAATGGATTAAACTTGTCAAATTTGCTGAGAACAATAAATGGTTTTAGGCCCGAATCATGCAGACAGTGCTGATCTGCTAGTGCACATAGCGGCTTAGCTCTCCTGAGTGGATCAACGGAGATCTAACTTTTCGCCTAGCTTGAATTATGTATATTTCCTTTTAAATGTAAATTACAACCAGATCAACTGTGTTATACTTAATCTTAGACTAAGGTAGATGTTTACTAATGCTTTAAAAATGATCATACTTGCCAAATTCAATGTGTATTTCAACGAAATGTCTGGGTAACATTTGCACTCGCCCTATGTTATGAGATAGGACTTATCGGTTTGTTTTGGTTCTCGTACCCACAACGGCGAGTTTTCGTGACGTCACAGGCCATCGCTAATTCGGTCTATTGATCACTAGGACTCTCCTTGTATTTATTGTCATCCTATACCATTGTCACGTAGCATGTGTCACATATAATCTCAACAGATCATCTGAACAAATCAATATGAGTGTGTACATTAATCATTTTACCTTTTTATGGATCACCCATTTTCTAATATATTTAACCCTAATCCCATCGTGGACCTTTTTGAACCCCCCTTTTTGTATTTTATCGACGTGCATCTTGACCGATTGGAATTTCACATTCAAACTTCATGATTTTTTCTCTCAAACTCTCATATGTTTTGATTTAAATTTCACTCCAGTCGGAAATGTAAAACTTATTTTAAAAAGTTGATTGCTCAATCAGTCACAAAAATAGCAATTTTTTTACATCATCTGATTCCATGTATTTAATTAATTGTTAAATTAATTAAATTAATTAATTGTTGAGAAAAAGTAATAGTCGGACGAAGTGTGTCTAGGCCTATTGACACAAGTTATACCCTGGGAATTAGCCTGGGGAAACCCTGGTACTCAACGATGCTGCAAACTTGGGGTAGGATTATACACGAGGTGGGTTTACACCCGAGGAACTACACTATGCTAGTTCTTTGTATATTTGATTGGTTGTTTATGGGTCATGTGATGTCCAAAACTACTATTGCATGAAATGCATAATGTTATCTCGAAATTATAGGAACTTAAAATAGTCAAATACACTAAAAAAATGCTGATTAAAAAAAAAACCCATCAACTGACCTAGAAGGCATGTAAAATTTAATTGAGGACAGTACTGTATATGAAGTCGTAGTTTATTTCTAATTTTTTAACTTTTTGATAATGATTCAAAATGGTGTTACAGATCCAAGGTTTTGCAATAACGATCAAGAGGAACACAGGCCTTATGAATAATTAATGATGTTTTTATAACCATTATCTAAGTGCCATAGATAACAGCTTCTTTAAAATCAATATTTTTTCTGTCATATAACAAATGCTTCATCACCTAATTTTTTACTTCAATGAAGATCAAAATGCGGAATATCTTTATACATTATTTCTTCATCAATATTCAATATTGACTATTAAATTATATTAATTTATTAATTATTAATTTATTATCATTCATCAATTCTCATATGTTACTATTCATACAGTTAGTAATTAATAATATAATATAATATTAAGTAAACTACAAAAACATTTAATACAAATTTTGTAACGTATATGCTGTTTTTTTACTTGAAAAAAAATGACAATGTAGGATTGTTATTTTAACATGAAAATGTGAATTAGTGTATTTATTATGACTTTCTAATCAAATAATTGATGTTAATTTACCTATATGATAATAAATATTTCATAGTTAACTTTAAATGGTATAGCAGGCCTCGATTTTTGTTTTTGTTTTGACTGGTCCACTGGGCAAGTTGACATTACATTTCACTAGCCCACAAGCAATTCAAATAGCTCATGTCTGTGGCAACTTAATCTACAGTGACACTTGTATTCACTAGCCAACTGGGCTAGTAAAAATAACAATTCACTAGCCCGGTGCAGTTTTCACTAGCCATTGTACGCTGGGCTAGTAAAAAATCGAGCCCTGCATAGTGATACGATGTGATATATTTATATTTACATTTCATCTTAAAGAAAGTATCAGTGGTACATTACTCAAGGATTATCCTTATTTATTTTTGATGTCCCACAGGATTGTCCCAGAGTCTTTAGGAATTCTGACGCAGGATGGTGTTGCATTTGTAAATAAAGTTTTAGTACTGTTGTACACAATTTTTGGAAGAGTATTCATTCCAAATGATAGACGACCAACTGCGACAAAATCTTATCACAACTTTAAACACCTGGAGAATATTTTAACTTTCAGTATTACTTGAATTTTGTTAATTTCTTTTTATGAATTTTTTAAAGAATTTGGAAAAACTTATCATTTTTGTATTCTGACAGACGTTTCATGCACAGGAAGCAATGTATCTTCAACATTTTCAACATATTTTCAATGGTTAACATAAATTTATTTTTCTTCTTCCACAGAGAGAAAACCTAAAAAGAAGAGAGACAGAAGTTGAGTTGAGTTCAATGAAGTATCCAAGCGGAGGTGGATATTCTAGCCCAGTTGCACGTCATCTTGAAGTATTCCATAATAGTATGGACTCAGACAGTGGAATAAGGTATAGCATTAGGAGTTAAAAGGATAACAATTGTAATATCATATCCTCTCTCAAAAAGCAAACCAATTAATTATGTCTTATGGTAGGTTTACACTATTTTCCTGGTGGCCACAACAGAAATGTTTCAGGCCAACATGAACAATATATTGTTTTATTCATAAATTTACTATTAAACATATCATGTCTGAGGGCTAAATTGTTACAATACCTTGATAGTCCACGGGAGTCGCTATTGCAGCACCAACCAACACTTAACTTCTGCTTAAGTTCTACTGATGCTTTATTATAATTATGTCTCATTACGAGACTTAGGGAGTGGAGCTAATTTAGATTGTGGTAAAAAACCCAAAACCCTGGGTTTGGAAGGCAAGCGTCTTAACCACCTAGCTACAGCTCCACTCCACCCAACAAAATGGGATGGATATGAGCCAATGCAGGTGGGCAGAATGGGTAAATATGACAGGCTGTGGTTGCTGTAGATGTTGGCATAAACTGTCAATAAATTTGTCACAGCAGCCATGGTGTGGATGAGAAACCTCTATAGGTTGCAGTAACATGGGGGGAACGAAACACAACAAAGTGTTACAGTACATGATAGCCTGCTATTCTTACTCTAACCATTCGCCAAGTCACCAATGGCTACTAAAATTCTAATTTGGCTAAAATAAAAACGACCTCTTTCGGCAAATTGGCTAAATAAATATCCCAAACAAATGTCCATTTTGCAGCCATTTTTATTGTTTTTTATTCATTTTAAAAATTGTCTTAAGAATTTCTAATCTGGCTAAAAAATGGTAAACTTTAGCTAGTTTGGCTACGCAAAAATTGACCCTAGAGTGAGAATAGGGCTGTAGTAAAATTTTGAGGTAGTCTGTATTGAAACATGAAACATTAAATTGAAAACACCACAGATGTACAACAACGAAAAGCAATAAAACAAAAATGTGTCTGTAGAGGTCACTAGGAACATAGCATAAACCTAACAATACAAAATCCCATAGCCCACCACGTCTTTGACGAAGGGCTGCCGTAACTGGGTACATAATTTAAACCTGTCAGGTTTTTAAAACGTTTGAAGCATATCTAACTTCCGTTTTCTTAGTCCAGTTACTTTCTGTAGGAGGTACATCTATGTAAGAAGTTTATTGTGATGATATGCAGTATAGGGATAATTGCATTGCAAATAATTCAATTTTATGCTTTTGCCTCATGTACCCATTTATACTCCTTGTGAATGGAGAAACGATTGATAATGTACCATTATAATATTGAAACTTTAAATCTCTGATCATTTTTCTTTTTGTTTTGTAGCCACAGTTTATCCACTAGAACAAAATCCCCAGCTGGACAGAGTCCACTTCTGATGTCCAGAAGTGAGGTCACTCCTCATACATCTTCAAGAAAGATTGATGGCCTGTCACTTAAAAATATGAAGGATGCCATGTATGAGAGTGAAAAAAGACGTGTGAATCTTATGGAAAAGCTTAGGGAGGCTCAGGAAACACTCCAGGTATTTAAACATATCATTCAAACACTCTCTAGTGTGTTATAATATGTTATACATATATATGTGGAAGAAGTTGGCGCAGCGGTGGCGTTTCGGGCTTCCAATCACGAGGTTGGTGGTTCGAGACTCACTCTGGTCGACTGTTTGT
>JAOTQE010020349.1:0-22267 GCA_025631205.1 Nesometra sesokonis | reverse complement strand
TGAATAAATATGAATGGATATGAGCGGGTTAAAACACGTTTTTGGAGTGAGTGCATTTAAGTGAATTTACAATAATGTTATTTTTTTAAGAATCTGTAACCCTGACTAAAATCTCAATATTAATTTAAATGAATAAATATGAGCGAGTTACAGTATGTTAAGTGAGGGTGTTAAAAGTTATTTTTTATGGATCTGTGATTTGAAATTTAGACTCGCATATTAAAATCTTGATATTTTATATTAATAAGAATATGAGCAAGTTAACACATTCGACCTTCTCATTTACAAACCTTTTATTTTACAAACATTATTCTGCAAATTATGTCATTAAAATTACGGCTAATTACTGTAGGTATTCATCAGAAAATTTAAAGATGATAAGTCTTTTGTTTTTGCATTTTCCTTCATCTAGTTAATTCAAACAACATTACAACTACCAAGTTAAAGTTAACACTATTTAACATTAACATTACAACTACCAAGATAAATTTAGCACAAATTAGTGATTTACAAGAGTTATTTTATCATTTTCTTCAACATTCTCATTTATGAACCATTTGCAACATTCCAGATAGAGGAGTGTGTAAATGAAGGTCGACTGTACATGGGTTGATGTGTACAATTTTGTCATTTTTTATGGACCTACAGTTAAACATTTTACTGGTAAATTCTCCATAGTCGATCAAACCAGGGAACAGTGTAATTTAACTGTTCCCTGATCAAACAAACACAGCTTGTCATGCATGGCTTTCGTGCCCAACTACATGACTAGGGCTCTTTGAACTTAAGTTTTATACTTTGTAATGCTAAGGAGTACGGAGTGAAAAAGAAACCTATGAGGGACAAAAAAGGGTGTCCCAATCAGCGTGATTTATTTGTATTGACACTTACTGGACTTTTTTATATATTCACTGGTAAAATCGATGGTTAAAACAATACTTTGGAGAACATTAGCCATTAATTTTAAAGTGCTTATCTAATGTGACTTTCTTTAGCCTGTTAATTAAAAAGTATTCACATAAAAAAACAAGATCATGATAAAAATATGCTAATTAGCTGCCTTGGCTAAAATTTTGATTGGGTTAATTGATGGAAGCTGAGGTTAAATAACAATGAACATCAGTGACTAGGCGAAAACCTGTAAACAACCTACTTTATATCCTGTCCTTGATTGGTTAAATTCATTTTATGAATTAATTTATCATGATAAACTTCCCAAGATCCTGATAATTATCATAATCTAGATTAACATGCTAAAGAAGATCATGATAATAGTTTCCTGGCGGGTTCACATAGAACATCATAATGAATATCACGATATATTCTAAGTGTGAACCCAGCTACTGACCTGTATCCGAAATCAATCATAGACTTTCAGATTAGGAATCCATGTTCTATCTACTGAGTAACCTATCGATTGACAAGGAAAACGAGCTTTAACAGAACTAGATTACATGTATAAAGATTACAAAGCAGATAAAGCTCAGTCCAGACTACAAATTTGTTTTGAAAAACAAAATTATCAGGGGCGGCGGAACGTTTTTCAACTGGGGGGGGGGGGAGAGAGGGGGCCGAGGTTAAATTTTGCTCAGCTACCCCAGCCACCCCAGCCCGGTTAGAAATTGATGAGCAAAAAAAATGCCTCTACATTTGTGCTTTCCTGGTCCCTGAAGGTAGTTTCCAAGGCCACGACGTTCATGTTTTGGAATTGTAAATTTTGTAGTTGGAGAGACATTTCGAGGGGGGGGTGGAATGTTTCCCCCCCCCCCCCCCGAGTTGGCACTGGGGGACGCGTCCCCATCCCCCTCTTCCGCCGCCCATGAAAGTTATTATCCCTATATATGGTCATAATGACATCTCACCATGACATACAGTACGTAGAAATATTTTTACCATATGGGTATGATCAAAGTTTTTTGACAAATAAAATTGATAATCTGGAATGAGTTTAAAGTATAGATACAATCGGAGCTATAAAACTTATGAAAATTTGTTACAGTTTAAAGGTCTCTATTAAAATATAATATACACAGCATTATTGTACACATATATGCATGTTTCATCAGTATACACTACCGTATTTATCTATTGTTATAAGAAGCTATTGTAACTCGATTGTATGTGGTCACGGTGTAACATTTGTGACATAACTGGGCATAAGTCTTGCACAAGTCAGAAATTTTGAAAACATGGGTTGGTTGGTTGGGACGTTATTTTCAATTACACTAGGCACCTGTTTACTGTATTTTCAATAACTTTGTATTTCTTACAATTTTCAGCATAACCGTATGTTTTTCTTTTAATTGTCAGGATACAGTAATGTATTTAAACCAACACAAATCTCGAATATACAAAATTTTAAGGAAGGCGGACTCTGATTTTTAAGAAATTGGTCGTGCTTGGAAAACAAAGATTATTTTTTATGCCTTGCCTTATATTGCAACAGTGGAACGTTGATTTTACATATCTATCATATCTTTACATAAATCTCAATTTTATGAACCCTTAATTTTACATACCCACACATTTAACTAAAAATGATATTAAGTATTTAACCACACATGGTGTTAAAAATATGTTCAAACTAACCAATATTTATATATTTTGTATACTTAAAATCCTCTAGGACTGAACAATGGGTAGTAGTAACTAGATGAGGAAATAAATAATGAACGATCTTATAAAACGACCAAAACTCAGTTTTACAAAAAAAAACCCGGATTTACATACGTCTTCTGGTCCCGTACAGTATGTAAAATCGATGTTATACTGCACTTATTACCATTATATAGCAGTACAGTAACAGATAAGGCAAACAATTATTATTGCATAATTTTTTATTATATAGTAATGCAATACCATTACAGTATAAAACATGTTTTACAAGGCAGTATTTTATACAAATATATGGTTTATTCGGATGAAAACAGTGCTTGTTGAACACTGTATTTTACTTAATACAAAACACTGGAAAAGTGGTAATTTTCATGGTAATGCATATTGATTTTCGTGCATTTCACATTCAAGGGAGCAGGGCTAAAAACTGTGAAAATAAAGACATCACGAAAATTCATTTCAAACTTGTATGAAAAAAATATTGAAATTAGTAAATATAACAATGCGTACAATAGTAATTGGAGTAAACCACGAAAATTTGCAAGGTTGAAACTTACCATTACAGTAGTACAAATTTGAAATTACTGTAATTTTTTACTATGTATAATACACTATACAGCCAGCAATCAACATAAGATATATTAGTGAAGGTAAAGCGACTTCCTCATTGGGACATTTCATTGAGACACCAAGGATCCATTAGGTCCAAAGACTTGTTTCAAATGTGAGGTGTCACCACAAAATTGAGTTATTTCGTATTTGGATAGAAAAGATTATAAGCTTTAAATAGGTGTTTAAATGAGGTTCATAGCTTCAGTATAACCAGAGAAAAATCATTTTAAAACATTGGTGTATGAAAACACTTTGGAGAAAATCGACTTTAAAAATAAACTGTTGACTTCCTGTATGTTTTTCTATTGATTTTGGAAAACAGACTTTACAAAATGTACTTCATAAATATGCTTATTGTAAATAAACATAAACAGGAAGTTTTTAATCATAAAATTTGATTACTAAACTTAACAACATGAATCTCATTTTTGTGAAATTATGACTTTCTGCTTATTTTTGTGAATATCTCAAAATGACGTGGCGTACAACACGTCTAATTTTGTCATGACACCTCACAAATGGGCTCCTTCTGGTGATGATTTGAGCAGTACACCATGAGACAATCCACTGTTCATTTCTGAAAATGTACAGTTTTTTTAAGGGCAAATGATGAGCGATATTGTACATGGGACCAGATGGGACCAATAGCTTAACGACTCATCGGAAAGACAGTGGTAGTGGTTTTTAATATCAATTAAGCAGTGTTGTGGGGTTACTGCCTTTTAACTTGAGTATTCTTTAAACTTGAATTGAATGTGGAATTTAAACCGATTGATTTGGTTGTTAAAAAGATTTGGTTGTTAAAAAGATGCAACAGAGATTTGATTTTTTTAAAAGGTTTTTTAAATCTAAGAATTAAAGCATGAAACAAGATGCACTTCAAAAGATAAAGAGAACAGAAATTTGTCTAGTACATTTATAAATAAATATGATACAATAATTATATATACTTATGAAAACACAATATGTGAAATATATATAAAAGTTGCATTTTATATGGTTTGTGTTTTCTTTATTTTGTTTTAGTATTTTACACCATTAAGTGGTGGATCCAGGATTTTGTTACAAATTTAAACTTGACAAGCAAAAATAACTTTGCCTGTCAAATTATTGCACCAATTTTTCATCTTTCTCATCACTTTTTTGTTCGAAATAATGGAACATGGTTAATTCCAATGTTAATTTTGTACCTTTAGGGTTATAAAAACTTTGGAAAAATGAATTTGGAAGTGTTTGCTCTGCTATTCCATTACAGTATCTGGATCCACCATTGCTACCTTCTCTACTTAATTGGGCAAAGACTGTATAAGCTTAGAATAACATTCCTGATGATGACATAATTAATGTCGAAATAATATTTTATCCTGACACGATGATGTGTACTGTATCTCATTGCTTGGAGTGTGTATTACACTTTCTTACTTGTAAACTGAATCCAAATTAATATTATTGAAGATATAAAAATGAATACAGTATCCATCATTTTTATAATTAAAACCCTGCCATTACAAAGTTTTTCAAATAATAATTCACAACTTATGAGAGATTGCCAAACTTACAAATTAGGCCCATTTGGTAACCTGACTCAAGAGGTGTTCACCCAAGCTGTGCTGTTTGTATTGGACTGCCCTGCTTGGGAATCCTATACCTGTTCAGTTATCCTATGCACAAGGGAGTCAGTTAAAATACTGCGGCTTGGTTTACTTACCTGACAAATAAACTTCCTAGCTTGTGACAACTGAACCTATCTTAAAGCTAACCAGTGCGGTCAGTTATATCATGGAGAAAAATAAAATAATTTTATTTGTCTCCATGGTTATATTTACTGGCAAAAGCCAAGTGTGGTGGCCTTGGAGCAGCAGCTACGGTTCACAATTGACACTCATACTGGCCAGTTGCTTGTGCGCTTGAGCAATGCGCTTTACTAACATTACTCAGTCTACTGAGCAATACAATGGGTACCGGATTACTGCTGGGAAGTAACCTGCAACGGATTAGAATCTCATCCAGTGTGAATATCATACTCTCATCTGCTATCACACTAATGTACAGAAACAGGCTTAAGCTCCAGTCCTATGAGCCATAAAGCTCAAGAAAGACACAGAAAGAATTTAAGAAAAAAAAATGTGAAAAATGTTTCTGACCTTTAAAAAAGATCGTAAAATGAAAATAACAAATTCTAGGCCTGTTAATGTTGAAGGAAATTTGATCCATGGTGAGTGAACTATGTGACTCTCAATTCATATTATTCGGCAAAGTTTTATTTCTCTTTTTATAGAACAATTAAACTGTTAAATACGAATTATTGAATCACACTTGCATCAAATACATACAGATATATATTACTTTACAATAATAGGGATATTATTATTTTTCAAACTGTTAAAAGCCATGAAATCAGCCAAAATGGTTACTTGCCATCTGCACGTTTTACATACAGTATTACCTTACAATAATAGGAATATTATTTCTCAAATTGTAAAAATAGCAATGAAATCATCTAAACTGCTTACTTGCTATCTGCAGTTTTCATAAATCACATGGGCCTAGCATTCATATTTATTGTTTGATCTTTTTTAAGGGTCAAAAATAATTTTTTCTGACTATTCAGTGGTTTTGATACTGTAGGTCTTTTAGAAATATTTTGGTGAAAAATATATCCACATAGGAGATATTAGTTATGCACTGCTGATTCACAATATTTGTCATCACAATTCAGGATATCTTCAAATTTGTGGAAAAGGCGTATTAATCTGCAATAGACTAGCATTCATCCAGGTTATCCGTCATACTCATCTCCACTTCACACTACAGAAACTGGGAATACTGTAAGCTTCAGCTCTATCAGCCATAAGGCTCAGAACAGGATTTTCTTTTTCACAGATCTGCTCATGAAAGCTGACATGCCATCTTGTAACTTTTATACAGATGCATTATTTTGATATAAAATAATGCTTTCTGATCGCCATTGAAAATTTTCCTCAAGTTGTCTTTCAATCTGAAGGACCACGGATGTCTTTGTATTTATCCATTTCTTCTGGAAACATTTTGCTTAATTCTGTGATAAGTACTGATTTGAATTTCTGAAAAACAGAAGAAAAAAAAATATTAATGCTCTTTTTTATATCATAGCACAGATGAATCGGCAAAGAGTACCATGACAGCAATACAACTATTTTTGTGTTAGAAAAAGAACTGCAGAACTTATTTTTCAAAATAAATACATTTTATTGTATTTTCTCCAATTTCATTTTCTGCAATCCATATTCTATTTTAGGGGTAAATTTAAGCTCATCTTAGAATTTTTCGAGATAAGTTTGTGTATGTCTTTTCAAAGTTTAGAGCATTACACTTATAGATGCTTGGAAATGCTGAAATACATTAAACTTAACCTTACTGGATGATGTCATAATTTATTCATAAGTGGGAGGAGTTGCTTTTTACAACTACGGTACTTTTGAAATTCATGTTCAGGAGAACATTGGTAACGTTTTACGTATGTAAGGCGCATGCATATTTCCAATTGTTTATAAAAAGGGCTTATCGTGGTGCTATGATTAAAGTTAACGTTAGGCCTACATAACATAGTTCAGCAAAAACTACCTATTAATATTATTAGCTTACCCTCATGGTATCTATCTTGCCTTTAACTTGCTCATTCTTTACCATAGCCTTCTCCATACAATCCTTTGTGTACAACTGTGGGTTCTTTCCTTGATCAATGTACCTGTATTATTCATTCAGAAAACAAATACAGTATGAATTTAATTGGTCAAACTTGCCTAACTCTGGAAGTGTAGGTCTATAAATTTTACAGATCCCATAAGACAACTTCTAGCTGGCACAAAAATGATTAATTGGATTTTGTGTTGGCTGCCAGCACACCATGACACGACAGCATGCGATTTGCAGCACACTACATCAATGCAATTCAACAGAAGGACGTTGTTCTTTTCCGTGGAACATACTGTGAGCATACAGCCCTTTGATCCATACAGTAACTCTTGCACCGACAAAATTTACTCCAGATGCTAAAAATTAGACTACCATCACCGTACGTTTCCTGATGGCAGATACATTTTGATTATACTGTATTTTATAATTTTAAATGTGTATTACTTCTTGATTTTTTACAATCATTTGACACCACTGAATACAATAATTTTTTTTAAAATTTAAATTAACCCATTAGATAAATAAAGTGAATTTAAATTAAGATTTTTTTGCCCAAATTCTCATTCTTGTGTAACATTTGGTAGCATTTTTGACAATGATGTACCAAAGTGTACCAAATGAGCGTTGTTGTAGTACATAGCGAATCACATATTCTTTTTAGCACGCGGGTTCCCATAAGTGACTCCGAGTGACTCCATTCCTCATTTTTTTTAAGTTTATGAAATATAACTTTTTAGCAAATAAATTCCCGAAAATGATACAAGAAGCGCCACATTGAACATAATGCTTGGAAAAACTAAATACACGCATTGCATTTAGCATCAGCGCGATTATGAATTGTTCTTTTATAGAAGATTATTGCCTCGGTTGTTAAGCAAGTCGTGTACTATAAAAACAATATGCATTTGTCAGTACAAGAATCCTAACTTTTGAAGTCCTGAGTTCAGTGTCCTGTTTGATTACCTTGACTACAACATACAGTAGTTTTGAAAAGAACTGATTTGACTTCTCAACAAATTTATCAATGCTTTCATCGCCTTTTGGCGTGACAGTCATCTACCTCATACTCCATGATCGAAGTATACCGATTGAAAAATATTGATTGTTTTTACTTTATTGTGTACAATTTTTAAGTGAGATTAGGTGAAAAAAATAAGTGTAGAAACAAGTATGTGCCAATAGTGTTCCCAATGTTGGAAAACAATAAAAAAAAAGTAGGGTTAACATGAAGAACATTTTCTGTTTTTTGAACTGGTAGACAGTTTAATAACTTTTATCCATTATTCACCCGATAGACTAAGAAGATAACTGCCAGTGAGGCCTAGATATCAATATCAATTTAAATTAAATAGCAGTGATGTTGTTAGTACATAGTAAGAACACACTGTATAAGAACAATGAGGCTGAAATTGCTAAAAAATTAAAAACAAAATAAGAATAAACAGAGACTGACAAAAAATTAAATGAGAGGTTTTTTCATTCAAGGGAACATTAAAAATCTAAGAAATCAAGATCATCGTATAGTGTTTTCAAAAAGTTTATCAACTTTACTCCATTAATGTCATCAAATGTAACATAATCAGAAGTTCCATCACAAAATACTGTACTCAGGAAAGTTTCCAGCCATTCAAATACAGCAGCCTATCTCAACAAAAGAGTATTGGCAAAAAAATAAGAACACTGAGCCTGGGCGAAATTTTGTTTAAAAAAACAAATGTGTACTGTACTTACTCAAACACTTCCATGGGTACTTGAACATCTTGTACTTGGCTTTTGAATTTATCAAGTTCTTGCAAACCCGTTATCATTACATGGCTACAAAATATTTAAAAAATGTATTTTATTTATTCAAAAATCTTTATTCAAACATATTTTTATTCAAACATATTTGATTAATTTGTCTTTGAAAAAGTTGAAATTAAAGAAATTAAATCTCTAAACAAAAATGTACCCATGCCCTAGGCCTAGACTTATTTAATCTTTTGGAACACATCTGGTCAATATCCACAAATGGTGGTCCACTGATCATGGATTTAGGTCCCAGTCGGCAACAAAGGTGTAACTCCCTACTGTGGTTGGTGACTAGTTTTCCTTCTTTAGTCTACTTAAGAACTTAAATAAATACATTGTTTACTGCATGGTATTCATCAGATTTACCAACAAAGAGGCATGATGTAATACTGTAAATAAATAAACGCCAGCAAGTGAAGCTCAGATGGATGAATAGTGGGCCAGCTAGCTTTCATGGCATAAAACAAATGTTCTCTATGCTCACGCTAACCATTCGCCAAGTCGCCAATGGTTACTGGAATTCTCATTTGACTAAAATCAAAATGACCTCTTTTTCCAAATTGGCTAAGTGAAAATCCCCAAAAAATGTCCTTTTTGCATGCATTTTTATCGTTTTTTTTTTTTTTTTTTTTTAATTTGGCTAAAGAATTTATAATTTGGCTAAACAAATTGGGAACCTTTAGCCAGTTTGGCTAAGAAACAATTGGCCCTAGAATGAGCATAGGTTCCATACAGTATTAATCATTGTGGTGTTTATATTTCAATAGTCAATCATTCCGAACATGCTTTAACTTTAATGACATTGCAAACTTTTAAATGTGTACGATGCAATATTAATAATTCTTCGATATTTCTTTACAAAGACTTCAACAATTCTTTATTATTCATTTTTATATAATTTGTTTAAAATTTTCTGCAAGACATGAGTAAAACTATAATATAAAACAAACGTAATTACATTTTAAAATTGTACAGTATAAAGATATACTGCACACTACAGCCTAGGGTCAAGACCTTGTTAAAAAAAAACATAAATTAATATGCTTCTGTATATGTTTTGGTATTAAACATTACAACATCTCTTCAAACTGAAAAATAAAGTGTAGCCAGTAAGTTAGACCAAATTAAAAAAATACATGTGTCTCGTTCAGAATTTCTTTTTAAAAATGAAGAAGAAGGCGCTTGATATATTATTTTCTTTAATTTTGTTATCATGTTTTTATGTTATTTTTCTCCCAAATATCAGACTGCCATGTTGCACCAACAGTATACTTGAATTGCCTATTTAGATGTAATATATAATATATAATATTACATACAATAATGATTATACAGTATTAAATACAACAATAATTGCCTATCTTTTATTAATGTGTGCATAGAAATAGGACCAAGAAGAATTTACCAAAACAATTTAGTTGAAGGCAGATTCAATATAAACAGGTGGAAAGAATTCTATTAAGACCTGATTTTTAATAAAAGAAGCATTGATATGCACTGAATACGGTATATTTATGGGTTTTTTTGGGCTAATTTTTATCTGTTTTTTTGAAATATTAAAATAATAAATTACAAAAAAAAGTGGCGGCCCCAACAAAATTAAATGGAGGGGAACGAGAATTGTGTTTATTTTTTTACTTTAGGCCTACCCTTATACAAAATAAAGAAAAACAAAGTTTAGCCTTACTTGAAATTAAGAACGTAATTATAAATTATAAAATCAATAAAACACAACGAACATGTACATCCAAACGTAATTAACACATTCCTTTTAAATGTTATAAAAAAAATATAAGTTATTATCTTTAATATTAATTTAAAAGGACCCTCTTCTTTGTTGTTATTGTGCGTACACAGGCGTACTGTACTTTTAAGAACGTGACCAAAACCTGAGACTACAGTAATAGAAACCAAAACGAACAATAAAACCGAGCGACTAAATCAAAGGCGCGACCAAAACGATCTGTATTCACTCAATGTATTGTACTGGTACAAATCGTCCACACAGTTGTGGACACTCTGCACGAACACCTGTCTGAGGACTTACACACTTGAACATCACTCTGCACCGCGTAAGCCCTAGGGCCTAGGCTATAGTAGGCCTAGCCCTACACTTACACTATGCTTAGCTTTTTACTTTACTAAACTGACATTAAATATTTCAAACAGACTTACAGCTTCTGGTTAAGTGTATTTTGTCCTTGTGGAGGAAAATCTGCAACTATTATTCCGAGTTGACGGGTGTTTTCGATGAATCTCTCGAGACTTTCTGAAAGAATATCAAACTTTTCAGCCATTTTGTAATGGTAACGTCGCCCTCAACGGTAAGTGACCAAAAAACATTCAACAACAAAAAACAAATAAGAATTTCATAACAAAACATTTTGAAAGGATTGAAAAGACGACCTCCGCCGTTTTATACCAGTAAGTATTGAGAAATTTGTGAGCAAATGTCACAAATATATTTAATATGTAGAGTTGACATTTTTACAGATAATCTGGGCATAGAAAAGGTTAGGGCCTAGGCCTGGCAGCCTGTCATCTTACTGGATCTTCAGACAGGCCCAGGCCTGTGCAAAACTGCGTGTGGGATATTTCATCAAAATTCCATTAGTAAACTGACGTAGACTTAACGGTGAATAAACAGTAGTTACAGGTAGCAACTTCTGTGAAATCCATGGCCTACGTTAATTGAGAAAGCAATCTACTGCACTAAATTGAAGTTTAGTTTTTATAAAACTTTATGGATATCCAACTTTATTTTCACAATTTTTTATGATTTTTCAGTTAGTCAGGAAATTATTTTTTTTGTGTGTTATCAGCTCTCAGCTTTTTGGGATATTGATTTTTTAGTCTCTAGCCTAATGGTCATTAAGTATTTTCCGCTGTTGTTTAATATTGTCCGCTGTTGTTGCTTTTCCCTTTTAAGACTAATAAAATAAAGACAAATTTACTTTTTGCAAGTAATAAGGATAACCTTTTTTAGCCTACCTTTGATCATTTATTAATTTGATGAAGCAAATAAAATATTTTATCAATTTTGTCGTATCATTTACCATATTCTTTGTAGTTTATAAATTTATTAATAAACTATCACCATGTTATCTTTCAGACTTAACAATGGATCCAGCCAGGAAGACCAGTAGCCTGTTGCCACCACCGCCAGTTACTATTTCTAATCTTGATGGTTAGTTCTTGATCTACAGTACTTGATCTAACTTGATATCGAGACTTCTAAAGTCTTTTAGTGTTTGTCCCGTGTGGTATACCTTCCTAAAATTCTTTCATATAGGGAAAACTTACAAGTAGAGACAATGCCAGTGGGTTTCCAAATGATATTTAAAAGTCACACAGAAGTTCTTCATAGTGTGCACCCCTATTATCGGCAAAACGTAGTTTCGAAACCCCCCCCCCCCCATTCCTGCGCCAGGTGTAAAATTGACCGCAGAGATATACTTAAATGTGAGGCAAACATGGCAAAAAAGGGGAAATAACCGTCTTTTTTGCTCGCCAGAACCAAACGGCCGACCATGCCCACCCGCACCTGGAAAAGTGTGCCCCTCCACCCTTTTGTTGGATCCTGGATCCGCCTCTGTATGCTTATATTTCACAGTGAACTTTTAATTCCTTTTTAAACCTTAATGCCAGTCCACAGATCTAGTTTCTCTGCTGGGCCAAAATTACACACTGCTTAATTACTTTATTTGCTAATATTTTGTTAATTTGTCATATTATTTTATTAATTTATAATTTTGTCTCCAGACTCAGAAAGCTCATCATCTAGTGAAACCATGGAAATGCAGAAGCTGTTGCGGAGAATTCCAAGTGAGATGTTCCTTGTGTCGCTGTTAGAGGAATTGTGTGCCTGTTATGCCAAGGACAATGGGCAGCAAAAGATCTTGTTTAAAATGCTGAGTGGGTATCTATCGAAAGCTAAGGTACAGTCGTAGAACTGGAGTTTATTAAATTGGTTGCTACCAACCTCTTAATTTGGTGGATTCAAAATGCGGTGCGCCACCTTTCGCAGGGGCGGATCCAGCGGAGCTAGAAAGAGGGGGCCCGATGCCAATTAAACAAGCCCAGGTATGAGGTTTTAACAGGGAAATGATAACAATAGGCGTGGGTCCAGGGCGCGCCTAGGGCCTGGGAAAATTTTTCTCTACAGATGCTCTCTGGTGCATTTTTAGCACCCCAAAATTGTGGAAAAATTATATTTTTTGGTTTCAAAAGGGGGCCCCGGGTCCGTTGCGCCCCCCACCCACTGATCCGTGCCTGACATATAGGTTGCAGTGGACAGACCAAAATCCGCAGTGCCTTATGGGAATAAGTCAACATCATCAAAAAACTGAGCTAGTGCCCTGCACAAGTCTTCTGTGCTTTGTCTTTACCGCCTATGAGTAAAGTAAAAAACCAATTTTGAATATTTTCGCTCAATATTTAGACCGTTTTCGTCGAATTCTAGCTAGATCTGCCATTTTTGGAATCCACAATAACACTAGACCATGCTAGATTGCACTGCATGCCAGCACCTTGCAGCCGCGATGTCGACCCCGAACTTGGACATTGGCTTGTTCTCGGCAACCGGTAGGTGGCGCACGATATTCTGAATCCACTGAAATTGTGTTATTTTTTTCAAAGGGTAGACTGTGATAATATCAAGTTAATAAATATCATAGTGTAGCGATATATAATAAAATATTTAAATAAGATACTAATTAAATTCTTCTCCAACCCAGGTTCTTAATACGTTTCCGCTACAAAATACAAAAATCAATGAAAATACAGAATCTCACTGCAAAACAATTTTATTCGATCACAACTGCTCACACTTAATACTAACTCTACTCTCTTCTGAATCTAATCTTAATCTGACTCTTCTATTCAAATTGGTAATGTATCCGAGGGGACAGTGAACTTCCTTATGCAAGGGGACAGTGAACTTCCTGAAACCCCACCACAAAACCCACTAATGGACTTGTTTCCATCGAAATAAAAGTTAGGAGTGTAGACTCTTAATTAGTTCAGAATGTGGTATGTGGAGGTTTCAGCTAACAATTCACCTATACATTATAATATTACTATTGGGGATATCTGTACTACTACTAGATAATATGCATTATATTAATAAAGGAATATAAAATTTAAACTAAATTAATATAGCATCGCTACAATAGTACAGTATAAACATTGTCAGTTAATAAACACCAGAAGTAATCATCAGACACTTACTGTTGAAGTTTACCATATAATGTTTAGATTGATATATTAAAAAAAAACATAAAAGTCATTGTAATCTAAATGCAAGCTTTTATTGATGCTATCCTAGATTCATCAGGCGATATGAGTTAGCAGCTGTTGTTGATGAAAGCTTGCATAATTTTTCATCATCTACATTGCTTTAATGCAAATAAATTTAAACACTATTTACCAACCAGATAAACTTTTCGAACCTGTTGAAGTTTACCTCTTTTTAATCATTAGAGATGTCAAAATGCTATAAAAGTAATTTATTAAGCTTACACTAGTGCTTGTTTTGTGAAAATATTTGACCCTTGATTAGATAAGTACCAAAAAATTGCCATTCTGTTTCTATTTAATTTGAATTTAACTCTACGTGGTAACGATTCTGAACTGATAAAGTGTTTATGATGTAAGGTCTCACCACAAAATGAGTCACATGGTAGGTAAGATTAAATTAAGATAATCACCAAAATAGGTCTGAAGTCAAATTTTTTAGAAATTTAGTTTTATAGTTTTAATTTTATCATTACTATGATACATATTTGTCATTATAACATGCTTTTTAAGTCATTTTTATGCAGAATTGTGTCCTTCATTCCGATTTTCTGAGAATTATAGTCTTTTGTTTTTTGTTTTTTCGATTGCTTTATGGACGATTTTCACAAAACCGTTCTTTCATGTATGAAACTTCAAATGTGACAGAGACAGAAATTTGGTCAGTTTTTTCAAATTTTATTTTATTTCGAAAATACACAGTTCATGCATTCAACTTTCATACTACCTTAACAATTTTTTAGATTTTTTATGATCAAAAATGTTTTCAAAATGCAATTTAAAATGACCATGCTTAGTCAATGTATACGGATAATTTTCAAATGCAGTTTTCTCAAAACTTACATTTTTAATGTTCGAACTTTGATTGTTCATCTGCTCAAGGAAATATCGTATGAAACTGATTTTTTTTTTGCATGTTAAAGATAATAATGTGTAGTTTTATAATCCATTAAAACCTCAATTTTCAATTTTCCAACTTATGTCTTATTTGGCTTGGCTCTGCCACTGGAAATGCTCATTTCTTCGGACCTACTTATCCAATGAGTGCCATTTAAATTGTAGAATATAGCCTATATTATGCTCTATGAAAAGGTACCAGTGACTCAATTTTTTGATTTCTCATCATGAGACTCATTTTTTTTGTGAGACCTCACACAGGGATCCTAGAAAAATCCGGGGTTGGTCAGCAACAATGCAAGGGTGGGTGGCATGATGACTAAAAACAGTATCTTTTTCTATTCAGAGGCTTAAGGTGGGTGGCAGGTTGAAATTTGGCTGGTGGAAGCTCTTAAAATAAGCTTTAAGGTGGGTGGAATATTTTTAGGGTGGGTAGACCCGTCCACATCCGCCCTGCATGATTACATCCCTGCTCACATATTCATACTCTCATTTGCTTCATTTTGGTTTGTTTAATTCTTGTGGTTTAGATGATTCCAGTTACAACAACCCGAGATGAGTTTCAACAAGTAAGGGCCACCTATAGAATGGCTATTAAGAAATTCTTAAGTACTGCATTAACAGCATCCCAAGCTGATCCACAGGTGTGTATAGTTGTGTATGTACTGTACATGTGAGGACATGCAACTATTTTGTGTATAGCTGTGTACTGCACATGTGAGGACATGTTTTCAAATATGTAGTCATTGTTTTCATCCTGTTTGTCTGTTTGTCTGTCTTTTGTCAACTTTAACCTTCGCCCTAGCGATTGCATACTCAGAGGTAGGGGTATATATATAGATATTTGGCTTGTGTGTTTCTTATGACAAGATAATTTCACCATGACTTTTGATATCAATTTAAATGTGGTTACTGCCGGGGCATAGTTTTTCAAAAACATGTTTTTCACAAACACATCTTGTTCAGAATTTTTTACTTGGTGAACAAAGATTTTCTTTAAACCTAATTCAAAGCAAGAAAATTACTATGCATGTGATTAGGCCTAAAAAAGAAGCCATACCAACCCAAAAGTGTGAAAATCTGAGTTGGTGTTTTGTTTCAAATTTTTAAATTTACCGATTTTTAGCTAAATACATAAAACAATCAAGACAATTGTTACAAAATGCATAAAATTATCCTGCAAAATTATGAAGAAGTTATCAAAATATAAAACACAATTAGGAAATAAAAGAAGTTCACTAATCATCTGCAAATAAGGAAGTATACTCCAAGCAATGAGACACACGCCATCTTGTCAGGATTTAATATTTCGACATAAATTATGTCATCATAAGAAAACTTAATTTATGTTGAAATATTGAATTCTGACATAATTTCATTTCTTTGTGCATGTACTATACTTTCTTATAAAAAGAGGTTGTTTTATTAAAAATATAGTAACAGAGAAGTCAAAAAGAAGATTTCTCTGACTGACCCAAATTTCCAAATATTCAAATATTTTTGGGCTACAAAGATTTTTTTAGGCATAGTGCATGTCAGCCACGTTCATTAGAGAGTTTTTGAGTTACGATGACATAGAACATACTGAGTGTAGTATATTGAGGGCAGTGTTGCCACGTGTACAACACTGACCTCATGCCAATACCACCACACATGGCAGAACTGAGTTTGGCCACAACACAGTACCAATAATAATGATGGAAAGCTTAGTCGCATCTGACATCATAAACTCCCTCTATTATTTGTAGAAAATTACCCAAAATGGCTAGTCATGGCAAAACCACAAGTTGTCACACAGAAATTATTGAGAAATATGCAAGTAATCAAAAGAAATACAAAGGAAATTTGTTGTATATTTTGTTCAATACCTTCAGTTATAGTTCGATTTTGATAATTCACCCCTCATTTTAGAGCTTGCGAAAAGTGTAATATGGTTTTATCAATAACTTTATTTTCAATTTCGTACAACTTGTTGGTTTTGCCATGGCATGCCTCAAATGGACATTTCACAGAATTTATAACTATTTTGCATTTTTATGCATTTCAATGACCACTGAGCTCTACAGTATGTTAATTCCTGCGTTTATCATGTCTTTGGTGCACTACCACACACCACTCTGGTCACAGTTGAGCGCATTTATTTTCTCTTTGCCTCCTGTGTATTTGCAAATCGAAAGCTCACTACTGTATTATCATTGCAATTTGTGAGGTGTCATGACAAAATGAGTCGTGTTGTACGCCAGGTCATTTTGAGATATTCACAAAAATAAACAAAGTCATAATTTCACAAAAATGATATTCCTGTTGATTTGTTAAGTTTAGTAATTAAATTTTACAATTACAAACTTCCTCTTTACCTTTATTTAAAATAAACATGTTTTTAACTACATTTTGTAAAGGCTGTTTTTCAAAATCAATTTAAAAACATACAGGAAGTCAACACTTATCTTTAAAGTCGATTTTCTCCAAGTGTGTTTTCATACACCTATGTTTTAAAATGATTTTTCTCTGGTTATACTGAAGCTATGAACCTCATTTAAAAACAAATTCAAAGCTTATAATCTCTTCTACCCAAATACAACAATAACTCAATTTTGGTTTTCTGTACAACACGACTCATTTTGTGGTGATACCTCACATTTAATTAAGTAATATTAATTCTATTTTATTTTCTATATATAATATTTAGGAGAGATTCTTATCACTACCTTCACCAGCAGTTGGGGACCAGATTAGAAAGGCATTCCTTATCAACTCTAGTCCGATGCAACACCAGTTACTCTTAAATAATAACTTCTCACCACATATGTCTCCTGTGATTTCAAGATATAAGAAGGATTTTGTTGAGTTGGGACGTATTGGCAAAGGTGGATTTGGTAGTGTGTATAGGGTAAGAAATATCAGTATTATCTGAATATATCATTAGTAATGTCTGTTATCTAAGATCTAAAAACGGAAGAGATCCATGGACTTCAGGCTCCATAGTAAATTTGATGTTGCGATCTACACCGTTGATGTGTTCCGTAAACATCTCCGAGGAGTTAGCGAGGATGTACCACCGACACGGTGTAAACACAAAACCCATTAACACCCTGAGGTCTCAACTCGTTAAACCTAAGGATCGTACACCGTTGGAAAGGCAGTTGTGTGTTGTGTATAAAATCCAATGTGACCAAGATGACTCTCACTTTTATATCGGAGAGACTAAACGAACTGTTGCCACTCGTTTCGCCGAACATAACAATCTAGACAATCCAATCGGGATCGGTGAACATCTTTCTGCGACTGGACATACTGTCAGTCTAGACAAAGTGCAGATCCTGGCAAGAAGAACAGTGGTATTCCTGTAAGGTCAAGGAGGCGCTTCATATCAAGATCAACAAGCCTCCCCTCAACCGCGAACAAGGCCTGCAGCTCCCCCCGATGTACGATAGAGTTTTACCTGAGCGTCACCTGACGGCATTCCACCATTCACGTGATCAAGGCCCTTAGTGGAAGGAGCCGAAACATTGTATGTCTACAATTTCTGTCTCTGAATAATTGAATATATTTATTTATCATCATATTCCAGAGACCATGACTAACATTTTTCATCATCATGGAAGTTGTTCCAAGCATCATGGTGGGAGTTCCAATCATCATGGAAGATGTTCCAAGCATCATGGCCAACTGTCAAGCATCATGGTGGAAGTTCCAACCATCATGGAATATGTTCCAAGCATCATGGCCAACTGTCCAGCATCATGGTGGAAATCCCAAGCATCATGATACCATGGTTTTTGAAGAGCCTGTGGAGAACACTGATTAAAATAGTAACAAGCAAAAACCTACAAAAATACTATAAACGGATAAGATACAAGAATTTAGGCTTATGTACGAGTTATCTATTAATTTGCTTGTATTTGCTGATTGTGCATGAAAGAAATGATTTGTTGACACTGATAGTAAAGTGAATACTGTACAACATTATTTTTATGTAATGTTTAGTTTATAAACCAACTCTCCAGGAAACTGAATTTCACGCTAAATTTTACTTTTTTAAAGTCCCAATCATGATAAACTTGACTCTTTCTAAACCAGACTTTTTTAAATTCTAAAAATCAGGAAACCAATGTAAACATAGGTAAAATTGACTCTCTCTAAAAACCAGACCTTTTTAAAAGTTCCAATCATGAAACCAATGTAAATATAAGTAAACTTGACTCTCTCTAAACCAGACCTTTTAAAAGTCTCAATCATGAAACTAATGTCAATTTAAATAATCTTGGCTCTCTCTAAACCAGACCTTTTTAAAGTCTCAAAATCATGAAAACATGTAAACATAGATAAACTTGACTCTTTCTAAACCAGACTTTTTTAAATTCTAAAAATCAGGAAACCAATATAAAAATAGGTAAACTTGACTCTCTCTAAACCAGACCTTTTAAAAGTTCCAATCATGAAACTAATGTAAATATAAGTAAATTTGACTCTCTCTAAACTAGACCTTTTTAAAGTCTCAAAATCATGAAACCATGTAAACATAGGTAAACTTGACTCTCTCTAAACCAAACTGTCCAGAAAACAAAACAAAACGGATGCTCTGATTAGAGATCAGGGCCGGATTGCTATAAAAAAGTCTTAACTGACGGCCTTAACTTACAGAATAAAGCCGGCTTTAACACATAGACGGGCTTAGCAAAGTCACCCAAGTTCGACCATTGCTATAAAACAGTCTTTCCTAAGACCGTGTTGAGTATTGAATCATGAACAAACACTCCATAGTAACATAAATTGAGGGCGCTATTTTAGGTAACTTTTGTGCCACATCACGTTTGATTTTTTTACGAAAATGTTAAACGAGTTTTAATTTCATAATATGGTGTATGTTTAAACAGTTAGAGTTATAACAATTTATTAAACAGGCAATTCAAGGTAAAATAATGCTGACGCCACATTGTAAGTGATTTAAGACTATTTATAGCCTCCTCCAAGCAGGCTTTAATATTTAAGACCGCTAATTACTAAGATAGTGGTATAGCAAGGAGATAATAACTCCTTGGGTATAGCAATGGTCTATTGGAAAATTGTTATAAACCTGGATAGTACTTCACTAGCAGTTTTGGTTCAGTAGACGTTTGTATTTAAGTAATGATGATGTGCATTGTTTGTATATTGTCAGGTGCGTAGTATATTAGATAACCAAGAATACGCAATAAAGAAGATTAAACTGAAAGGCACAGACAAAGAATTTTATGAGAAAGTAAGTTTTTAAAGAATTTTTTTGTATAGTAATTTTTATTTCCTTTGTTTTTTAAACTAATAATCGGGTAATAAATAATCAAATACAGTATAATTTATTTAGTGTTAGTCAGTAATCTATCAATTTTGATCGTTATTTTTTATATTGGATTGAATTCGACTATTTCATTGCGATACACCCAGGATAACTAATTATTAAGTGTGAAGACTTTTCCAATGTGTTCTGGTGGTGGTGATTTGGCAGTACTGGGAGACAATCACTTTTTTCTGACAAGTGTTCTGCATTCTTTAACATGTACATAAAATATGTGGCAGAACCAAGCCAAATGTGACGTAAGTCACAAAACTATGTTTTTCAAAATAGGCAAAAATAAACAAAAAATTGTCAATTTTTTCAATTTTTTTATTTCAAAAACCTACAGTTTAAACATTCAATTTATTTATACATTAACAATTTTCAGATATATGATCGAAAATGCAATTTAAAGTGACCTTGCTTAGTTTATGTATACTGATAGAAATTTTCAAATTCTGTTTTCTCATTCCTTTTCAAATGTCCGAACTTTGATTGTTCATAACTTCGCAAGGAAACATCATATGAAACTTTTTTTTTGCATGTTAAAGATAGTAATGCGTAGGTTCATCAGGGTTCAAATTTCCTTAAATGTTTCCACAGCAAAAACATACCAGTGGGATTGATTTTTTTATTATATAAAGTGTGATTTTATTCAGTAAAATTTTGCTGTGGACTAATGGTCTACTACAGCAGTAAAGGGTTCCTTCCACAGCAATTGCCATCGGTGCTGTCGGAAAATCCGAACCCTGTTCATAACGTTCAAAAAAATTTTTTTTCAATTTTTCGACTTATGCCTCCTTTGGTTTGGCTCTGCCACATATCTTTTAGTAGAGAGGCGATTTATTTGTCCACAAAATATAAATCTCCATGGTTTAATCATGGATATATTATTTTAACAGCTAGATAGCGAACTTCTATAGAATACATAGCCCTAAAATGCAATTCCATGGAAGCCCCTACGACATGTCGAGAATCCAACCAATGAAATCGCGTTACATTTTAACGCTCTTGCTACAGCGAAATTGCTCCCCATAAAAGTTTTTGATTGATCAATAAATGGAAGTAAATTTAATCCAAATATAAAGAAAATTGACAGTGTAAAATGTATGTAACATACAATTAAATGTAAAATATATGTAACATACAATTGACAGTGTAAAATGTATTTCTCTACTGTTACGTTTAATATATTTATTAAATTTTGCATTATATGGCCGCCTTACATTTTTATTGGCTTGCCCAATTTCGTTTTATCCATCTATGAGTTCAATGCAGAACTTAGCGTGACTATTACCACTTTAAATGCAACTCTCATATGCTATAAAGAGTTAGCGCTTTGGCTGAAAGGAAGATGAAACTTTGGAGGAGCTTGTTTACAAACATGGAGCAAAAAGTAACTGTTTCATTTTTATTCTATTTATCCTTTTGCATTTATATATTTTGTAGGTAATTCGTGAAGTTAAACTCTTAGCTGGAATGCAACATCAGAACATCGTAAGGTACAACACAGCATGGATTGACCACCAACCCCCATCACACACAAGTCCAAAGAATAGTCTTCCAGCTATAGAATATCCAATGAATTTAGTGTAAGTTTGTTTATATTTTTCGTTTTTAAATAGACACATCCAACAGTGAGTTTTCTCACCACTTACAAGATGAGAATTTGTCATGCATTCTAAACCAAGTCTCTTTGAGGATTATGAAATGTCGCTGTTTGGTTGTGGGAAAGAACCTAACATGCAGCCAGGTACGAACCCAGTACATCAGGATTCGGATACCCAGCTTGTATTGAAAAGTTGTTTAAAACTGGCTCTGTAAATTAATTTCATCATGTCGTCTTTCAGCCTTAGATGCAAGTACACTACTGTTCTTGATTACAAACTAATATTACATGAAGCTTCAGGCCAGTTTGCATCAAGGAATTGTTATAATAACTCCTTGGGAATAGAGAAATTAAAATCAATCATCGATTTGTGGTCCAAAAAAATATTTCACTAAACGGAAAAATTGTAATTATTAAGTCTCTCTTAATCTCACAAACTTTGTTCCCAATTATGATGC
>JAOTQE010020327.1:0-10689 GCA_025631205.1 Nesometra sesokonis | reverse complement strand
ATGTTAAACGTAACAGTAGAGAAAATCCGACTAAGATCGGAAAAAATCAATCAAATAGCCAGTAGGACTAAGCCCTCCCTCTATAGCTTGATTAAGAAACTTAGTATTTTCCTTACCTTAGGAGTTGCATTAGGTTTGAGCAGAAGTTACTCAGTGATGATTTGTCGATGGTTGTGGAATTTAAATTTTGTTGTGAAATACAAAGCTGCAAGAAGAAAGAGACAAACAATAATTATCATTAAAAAAACAGTTATAATGTAATTATGTATTATAAAATTTGTGGAGATATACGAGGATATTTTTTTAAAATGAAAACAGCATTATTTTTTTATGTTAAGTCTTATTAGCTGGGTTCATATCCAACTAGAGTTAGATCAATCATCTGGTTGAACAACCTCATCTAGCCATAATTGTGTTGTATCAGAAATTATGTCCAGATCCTTAAAATTGGAAATAATAATGCATTGGTAATCACTAGTATAGCAAACAGGATATAAATCTTCAACCTGATTGGTTGATCATTCTGCTCAGACATGAGCCGGGAGGAAAACAATGCTAAATGTCTGATAGTTACCTAACATTATTGAAGGATGCTAAGGGGTGAGTATGTATATGCTTTTAGGCATTTGATCCATTGGGGGTAAAAATGTAAAGCACTTCAAAAAAGCTTGGCTAAAACACCTAGAATGAAATATAATATAGTTTGTCACACTGCAAGTATTGATGTAAAAAAAATGATTGTAAATTAAATGTGAAATATGTGACAAATACTAAAAATTGAAAGAGATGTATTACCTGACAAACTTGCTCTAATAATTTATATGGTTTTATATATAATCTGGAACTCAACAAAAATGCAAATAAATAGGTTCTCTGAAAGAATAAAGAAAATGATGGTATGAGTACAAGATAAAATATAATTAATTATAAATATATTATTATTACATTATTAATACATTATTAATAATTAATTTTAATTTAAAAAAACTCCTGTATACTTTATATACAGTATACAGGAGTTTATATTGGACCTCTAGTATTAAAGAGGAACTCCTGGGATTAAACCTTTTTATGGATACCCATAGAGATTGATCAATTAGACAAAATTTCACAACATTTAGACAATGAGATAATAAAGGAAACACTTCCCAAAGTGAGTCTTAAATCAAGAAGTGGGTGACTATTCATATTACACAATGTTAAAGAATAGGAAAATTACGGATTTTGAAAAAGTTGTTTGAAATATGAAAAATCACATTAAAATTCACCTGTCCTAAAGTGAAGGTGCCTGATCTATTTATGTGAGTTAAACTTGTAGTGTGATTTTTTGGTTTTCAAGCACAACCCTTTCAGATTCTTTATTTTCCTATTCTTTAACACTGTGCAATTTGAGTAGTAGACACACTTTGATTTGGGACTCGCATTGCAAAATTTTTTTCCGGTATTACCTCATTGTTCAAATTTTGTGAAATTTTATCTGTTAGTGTTAGGTCATAACTAATTGTTCTATAGATTTATCTATAGAAATTTTAATCCCAGAGTTCCACTTTTAACTCCACATTCTGAGACTTTCCTACTTCTACCAGAACAATGAGTGAAAGCTTTAAAACCTGTACCGATGTTCTGGCTGATGTGGCATCCCTGCTATACTGCAAGGCCACTGAACTCATCAATTTATGTAATAATAAAATTACATTAAACTGGATTATTAAATTTATAATCATTTTGATGTCAACTTACAGTTCAATCCAAACTATCAAACTTTAAAATGTAATATGCCTTTATATGATCATGATATCACATCAGAACCATATATGGGCATTTCATTACCATATCTGGATTTAACAAAGTTTTGGCAAATAAAATTTGAGAATCTGAATTTCTTTATGTCTTAGATATTAAATGTTATGAGATCAGTAAGTCTTATGATGGAGTTGTAATTTTTATAACTCCATGGTATTAACCTCAAAATATCATGTGCTTTTGCTTAATATATGTTGGCAGCAATCCAGTTTTATTCCATGCAGCTGATTTTTGTCAACATCTCAAACAGGATGTTTTGCAGTGGATCTGTACGCATGTGGAGGTTTTACTACGATAAACCACAGATTGGTGGGTGGTTTAATTGGAACCAGTTTTAAAACCTTGAATTTAGGTTTCACTGTCAAATATTGTTATCATTTACCTGGGTAACTTATTGTCTACCAACTGAGGATATTACATCAATTGGAAACCTAAAATTAAACCACATATTGCAATCACAACTCCCAGTTTTAATAGTAGTGGTATTTTTAACCACCCACCCACCCACTATCTTAATAATTTTCATTACTGTGGATTTAATTAAATCAAATATAAAATTAAACTACATTATTTCAATCCCAACTCCCTGTTTAAATAGTATTACTCTATTATTTTAACTACTCATTGGGTCATTTTAATAAATCCAGTACCGTATTAAATGATTGATAAATAATTAACAATAATTAATTTTAATAGTTTAACAAAAATGTGCACTTTTATATAATATTTTTTTTTACCCATATTTCTTATTTTTTATTGGTTTTAAATTTATGAAAATTAAATTATTAATCTTACTAATGAATCTAAGTATTGTCAATGTACTTTAGGCCTATTTAAAATAATCAAACAGTTTTTAAAAATCTTTTGTCAAATCTAACATATCCAAGAAGTATACATTTTTTTAAACCAAGTCTACAGGCTCGGTATGGCACTGTAGGTTGTGAGAAAAAAACAACCAGGTGAGTTATTAGGTTCACACCTAGTTCAAACCCAGGACCTCAATATTGGAAGACAAGCATTCTAACCACTAAACTACAATACCACTAGGCATATTTTAAATATATATATGAATTATTGTTTTTAATGACAAAGAATTGTAAAAACTACAACTCCCTGGTTTAAAATTGCTAGGTAATCTATAATAATGGGAGAAGATACTTGTAATATTTTTTTTTTACTTTACTTGGTTACTTGGAAGGATTTGAGTTATAAAAATACAACTCCCTGGTTTATAATTACCACTATTGCAATCTACAATAAAGGGGAAATACTTCAAAAGTTTTCCACTTTACTTGGAAACAATATTAATAAAAGTCTCAAACTTTGGAATTTAAATTCTTTCATGTTTATAATCAATCAATGAATTAGAAGATCCTTAAGTAGACAGCAAGGCCACTTGGTTGAGGTATGTTTCTACACTCCCTTTGTGGGTGTAGACCACGTCAGAGATCCTATAGAACTGCGTCAATAGTTTTCAACACCCAAAACTTAATGGCACTTAGCTATAAAAGGTCTTGCCAGGAATTTGTGTGGGCTATTGGCTCTCTGGGAAGATTAAAAAACACTATCATATAATTAGTGACCTCTGGAAATACAATTAGTGACCTCTTGGAGGAAAGCTATCATGAAATATGGCCGAGCTAAGACAAAGGTGGCAAAAGTCGAAAAAATTCAAAATTGAGGTATGAATTATAGAACTACCTTTTATTATCTTTAACATGCAAAAAAAGCAGATTCATACGATGTTTCCTTGCAAAGTATTAACAAAGTTCAAACATTTAAAATGTAAGTTTTGAGAAAACTGCATTCAAAAATTGCTTATCACCATAATTACATTTTTTGAAAATTTCCTTAACTTATATTATACTGTTTGAAAGACTGCATGGTGAAAAGTTCAAAAAATATATGAAAGTTTGCAGTAAAAAAAGTGCTGAAAGAAGCTCACAAGTTCTTTTTTTCAGAACTATATACCTTGTGTATCACAAATGTTATGTATTTATTTATTAATCAGTATTATTAAATTACTTCTAATTGCATAATTATAATTATTAATTTTTGCAATAATCATTTTTTTTGTATATGCTTACATGGAACATGGATATATTCTAGATTTAAAAGGAGTGTTAACGAGACAAATCTAAAAACAAATAAGAACGTAAGGGCCCAAAAAAAGCATTACAAATTCTCCTCATTGTCTAATAATGATGATGATGAATACAAATAAAGTTCTCTACTTAAGATCTATATACTTTGAATGGCTGGTAACCATACTTGTTAAGCCAAACATAGAATTATACCGTAATGTTTATGATTCTCTAGTGACAACGAATGACTGCATGACCTCGTTCCTATAGATATATTATGTGTTTGCGGTACAGTTGTTCGCATATAATTTGTTCATATGAAAACAGCTAAATTTTCTGAGCCTTCAAAATGTATTTGAAAATGCCGCAAAAGAAAAATCTGTTATTGTTACAATTATCTGTATTAGTCTTCGTTTATTTAAGAATTATCTACCATGACTTTTGCACTGGATATAAAGCAAAATACTTACAGATTGGCTGCCAGCCAATGTAAGATTTTCTTGATTTTAAAACATTAATTTGTTATAGAATTCTAAAAGAACAATTTCAATAAAGATTTATTGATTTAAATTGATGTAAATACAGCAATTGTTATACTCAAGTTGATTCATCTAATGTTACTTTAAAGTCTGCAAGCAACACATTAATTTATTTGTATGAGTTTCTGCCCTGTTTTTAGGTACAACAAATTATACACTCATTTTCATCATAAAATTAATGATCACTTTTCTTCTAAATCAGTAACAGCGCCAGGAATTCCCCGACAGCAGGGCAATTTCTTGGCCGTTTCTCCATCCACATAGCAATACAGCAAGTGGATTTAGCCTAAATACGTTAACGCTGTTAATGAGATTCTTTTGATATCAATACCTAGGTATCAGATGGGATGGGTCAATGGATTTACTTTACACTGAATTTATCCACTGCATCGTTACATAAGAATGTGATGTTAGAATTAAGCTGATTAAACTGGGGTTTAGCTTAAGCTTACGTAAGATTTACAGTAGAATAGCCTTCAATCAAGCATTTAACGTAACAAACATTCTTGGTATTGTTTACTGAGAGCCTGGTTACTTTCGTATCGCTTTGTTTTGTTATCTTCATAAATGTTTAACAAACTTCTTAAAAAGACCTGTAGACATTGTGTTGTTTTTCTGCAGTGTATTATAAGTGGATTTGAATACTGTATCTAAATTCTCCATGCAAATTCAATCAAAATTTTGCAATTTTCATGAGCCTGTAATTTCTGCTATTGATGTTTTTTAAACTAAAACTTATTTTTGCAATTCAATGCTATGTATATCTGAAGTCATTTCAATGATTTTCAAAATGCCAAAATTAAATTAAATTTAAATATAAAAAATAACAATTCAAAACAAATTGAAACAAATTGTTTTACAACATTAATATTGGATGTT
Source organism: Nesometra sesokonis (assembly GCA_025631205.1). Lineage (NCBI taxonomy): Eukaryota > Metazoa > Echinodermata > Crinoidea > Comatulida > Antedonidae > Nesometra > Nesometra sesokonis. The sequence continues at coordinate 5,384 of JAOTQE010020327.1, read as the reverse complement.
ATTATTACAATAAAAAAAAAAAAACAAATAATGTTAAAATAAAAAATTATAAAATCAACAGAAAACAAAACGTAGCCTAGTTATAGTAATTAGGTCTACATTTTAAGAGTTTTCTATTTAAATTACAACTGTTATGAATGCAATAATAAAGATGATATTAGAATCACCAATCATCATATGTAATAACTGATGATGTTGTAAGTTCTAAATTACGTACTTTGTATGCAAACAACCATTTGACAGCTCAGAACAAAAGATGAGAAAAGTAGATAATAACGATAATTAATGACGTTAAAATGATATTAATTGTACTTTGCATAATGACCATTTCATACCATCATGTATACTGCTTTGAGGCAAACAACATTAGCTGTTTTTATAAACTTAGATTATTAATTTATTTTTTTTTTGCTTTTGGTTTTATTGCCAACACATAATTTATAATTATGCTGTCCTTTTTGTAATTAATTTGTTATGGATAAAATTCCCGAATAAAATTTGATTGACTGATTAAATGCTTGACTGATTGAATTATTTATATTGATTGTAATATAATCATTAGCATTTATTTATACTCAATAATACCTAAAATTGATTTTCTGTTAAAATTGTGTGTAATTTCATTCATTTTAATGTTTATGTCAATCAGAAGGACATTTATAAATTTAGTATGCATTTAATTACTTTACAGATTAATATAATAATATTTATATATAGATTTTGTATGCACTGCTATGAATTCAATAAAACAAACTTACATCTGGGTAATATTCTCCTGTGGGTACGATATGTCGGATAAATGCTTCCAATGTTCCTGAAATTAAGTTACCATCTTGATATTCAAGTGCCTAAAAGACAAAAATAAAATTAATTAAATGCGTAATCAAGAAATTCCGTTGCACTACAGGTATGTTAATGGCGTGATAGCCTCTCGTTAATCAAGGCAAATTATTACATGTAGAGCAGTTGTCATGATACGAAGGGTTTGAGAAATGACGTTTGCTGATATCGTACAAGATGTGGATAAACATACTGAAGGATTGCGAGTAAAATTTATGATGAATTTTAATGTACATGGTCATATCTGTACAGAACATAAACACACTGGGGACTATACCTGGAAATTGCCCAGACATGAGCTGGCATACGCAAGAAACAAACGATAGTTTATGGCAAAATATTTAAAAACTGACACAAGCATTTAAAAAAATAACAATATTTTACAATAGCTTTTACCAACATGCATTTTATAATGTCAATATTATATTTGGATTGTTACGTGATTATTTCATTCTTAATTAATTCTTTAAGATATGTAGTGAAGTCACAACTAACTACCGTTTGGACCATGCAATTTTATTCTGTTTTTCAGAAAGTGCAGTTTAGAGAGAGGGTAAACTTTCCCAATGTTTACATTGATTTAAATGATTTTTGGATGTTAAGTTATGTTTAGCATGGAATATCATTCTCCTGGCAGTTGTTTTGAAACAGTTAATCATACACCACATATTTCAAGTTGAAACATAATTAACTGTAAAAATACTCTTATTAATGGTGTACTATCACTAGAAAAAAATGGCAAAAAAGAATTGATTTTAAAAATAAATTGCTTTTAATATTTTAAAGGAAGTATTATGGTTATGCCTCTAGAAATTGGGATTGAAACATATTTCTCCTAATTGTACAACATTATAATGCCAAAATGAGCAAAAAAAAAAAAGATTTGAAATAATTTTTGTCATTTTTCTGTGTAAAATTCTTATTAAACAATTTTTAAATATGCTAATTTCTATTCTCAAGTTCAGTTAGTTATTTAGTTATTTAACATGAGCAAGTTAATTTCCAAGTTAATGGTGATGATTTTTGGTCATTTTCAAATGACAATACACATAAATGTAACTCAACTTTGTAGCTTTTATTTTGTATACTGTCATTTATGAATCATAAACTCATTGCTTCTACCATACTTAATTAACATGTAGTTAAATGTATTAAAAGCATACCCTGGTAAAGGCGGTTCCTTTTAAACGCCATAAAATGTACAGTCATACAGTATAATATTTTATTACAAGTTTTATGAGTGCAACTTATTTGCTATTAATTTTCACTATTTTATGTAGTTTAATTCTTAATTCTACCTTATGGCAAATCTGTCTATAAGAGTATCATCTTTAGACAAATAAAACTATTATTTTTCAATAAAATAGACAGAATTCAGCCTGACTGAATATATTGTTCATTTAAATTGAGACATATTATCGTTGCACGCCGTCTTCAGACGTACTAATTGGCTACGCATCGTTATGATTAATTAGATTTCCACGCTGGACTGTATACTAATTAGCTATTCATCTTTTACTATTCTACATCAACAAATGAGAACGATTTGTCTACAACAGAGGAATTGACGCCGTTATGATTGCCGTTTTCATCCTTGTTAACTATCAACTATTAAACTTGTTGTGAACGCTTAGTAAATTTATTAAAATTCATACAAGGCTGTGTAAACCACAAAATATGCTTGTCAAGTTTGACAATAGAAGGATTATATTGGATACACTTCAGATCATACATAAATGCAAATTACAAGCAATAAAAGAATATATCGTATTGTATTATATCAATATAACAACAATACATTATATTCAGATATATTTGTATGCAATATTTGTTTTCATCATTTATTGGATTTGAAAGAAGATCATCCATGAACATTTCTCTGATTTCTCCTGTGGTTAAAATCACAAATAACAAACTTCAATATAGCCCACTTCTTTATAGTCAAATTATTTCAACTATTTATATTTATTGTGAAGATGGAAGCTCTGGAGATACGTCACAAATGGAATGAAACTAAATATGAACACATAAAATGAAAAACATTATCTTCATAGTAATTTCAAAACTGAAACTAATAATGTGCTGCATACTAATAATATAAATGTAGGCTTTCGCATCTATCATACGACAATCATGCTGCTATCACATGCTATGTCGAATAATTTTCAGATATTATAATATCAAGATGCATATTAAAATCTTAGTTAACAATCAAAATAACAGGGCTCGATATTAACCAAGGCACCAAGGCCAATTGCCTCCAGTGCTCTCTAAATTGGCCTCAGTGCGACTATCATTTAGGCCACTTTGGCCTTGGTTCCCCTTATTCTCAGGAATACATGATGATACAGTTTGCAGAAAATGGTTTCTTGTGTCGTTTATGCTAATTTTACACTATAAGGCCCACATTTGAGGCCTGAAACAATGTATCAATTTAATTTAATATTAATTATCAATTTAGAATTATCCGCAACATACAGATTACAGATTGGTGAACTAATCTAAATTTATGACAGTAATCAACAAAATATTTTTAAAATACATCTACATGAACTTTTAAATTACAGATGCTCCTAAAATAATTCCAATTTGCTTTAATGACATAACATGGATGTATTATTTTTTATCTTTATTTTTATAACATAATTTATGAGCCTGTGTAGAAGACTTTAAATATAAAGACAAAATAGAGATGGACGTAACAGTAATATAACAAAAGACAGATGGACACAAACATTGATGAATTAAGTGGCAACTGTTATTTTCTAATAGACGAATTGTTGTTGGATGAAATCTAAAGTATTGTTTCAAACAGTGTATCACAGAGTAGAGAATGTTGATGATTATTGTATAGATGTTTTTTTTCTACATTATAACTCTTGGGTCAATGTTTTCTTAGCCAGACTGGCTAAACGTTGCCAAATTTTTATTTCAGCCAAATTTTTAAAAACAAAAAAACTATTAAAAATCCCTGAAAAATTGATATTTTTTTGGAACTTTTCTTTAGCCAATTTGAAGAAAGAGGTAATTTTTATTTTAGTAAAATGAGAATTCCAGTAGCCATTGGCAACTGGGCGAATGGTTAGAGAAGTAGTCAAAATTTCCTATTAAGCTGGACAGAACTAAAATAAACTTGTTTTACATTTAATCAATATGTTCTTTATTGCATAGCAGGTTTTGATGAAATATGTTTCGCCTCTCTGGCAAGGTTTTTTTTTTACATTTTATCCGATGGTGATAGATGAAAATGATATGGAGAACACAAGGCCTGCATGTTTGTATGTAGGGCAGAGGCAGACCTGTCGTACGAAGGCCTTTGCGAAGCTCCTACATGATTCACATCCTATGAGCTATATAGCTGTATTTGATAAATCTACCAGCTTACCATTACAAGGTACAGGCATGTACAGAACACATAAAAAACACATTTAAACTTCATTCAATGATTTAAGAGCGTATATTGCAAATGTAAGAATCAACGGTGGGCATGAGTTAAGCCTTGAAGAAGAGCAACATTAAAAGCATGATATGTAAATGTCGTCAGTGTTCACAGAAAATATAATTAAGGGGATTCGGGAATACACATTTTTTTATAAGAACACATTTCCAAGAACAAACTGAAGCTGAGGAAAAATTCAAATTATGGGTTTTCTTATTAAAGGGAACTTAAAAAAACCAAAAATCCAGGTTATCACATTTCATTTTCAAAAGGTTATCATGGATCAAGGTCTACTCCATTAATCCATAAAAATAATAATCACATGAAATGTAATCAGAAGTTTAAAATATACAGTAGTAGTTTTTTATTTTCGAAAATACTTCAAATAAGAACAACATATGAACATTTTTAACCTGAAATTGCAAAAAATAAGAAGAGTTAGCCAGGGAAATTTCACTGTTAGAAAAAAAAACATGTATGCAATACCATGTTTATATATAGCTTTAATTCATGTGTTTTTCCTACTTCAATTATTAAGCACAGAATTGAGGAAATATTAGGAAAATTGTACTTTAAACATCCTGGCTATTAAGGTACTATTATACTAGATTCTTATTTTAGATGTGTATGTTATTTTTAGCTGCCGTGTGAGGACCTTACAAAAGTAATGGATTGTTTTCATGGTTAGAAAAGTTAGAAGGCGTTTTGATGTTGAAACAGTATTATTTATTTTTTGTATAGTTTTGAACGAGAATTGGGCCTACTCTTGAATAAAATCATTGGTTTTCAAATCAAATGTTTTACTGACCGACCAACTATCGGTCGACACAGTACTATGCTTTAGAAGAAAATAATGAATTCAACAAATTTTGAAACAAATAAATTAATGCATGAGGCCACTCTATATACGTAGTTTGAATAGTTAAATGCACTTCTTTATGATGATAAGCCATTTTTACATATTTAAAAAGGATAAATCTGGAACTCATTGAGATACAAGTATATCAATTAAATTCATTGAGCAGTTATATAATAATATGTGACATTTATAATAATATGTGACATTTATAATAATATGTGACATTTATAATAATATGTGACATTT
>JAOTQE010020316.1:0-10689 GCA_025631205.1 Nesometra sesokonis | reverse complement strand
TTTTTGGTTTTCCTATTACAGTACATAAACATACAGGTTGTTGACACTTTATTTTAAAATAATAACTTTTTATTCCATAAAATTTAAATTTAAAATCAAACAGCTTAACTAATTTTAATTAACAATTTTATCTACAAGCAACTCGTTCATAGTTCATAGATGATTATAATGAGGATGACTTCATCTATATTCCAGTAACAAAATCCTAATTGGAGAACTCAGATATTTTAACGACCACCAACAATTTAGAATATAAGTTCAAATTACAGATAATGTGATCTGAACTAACTAACAATAAACTTCCAATTCTAATTCAGAATTGAACAACTTACAAATTTTGTTAAAAAATCATTTTTTTAATTAAAAATATATTACTTAATGAAATATTCTGCTTCAGTTGGAATTCTTGTTCATTCGTATGTTTTAATTACTTATTTGCATAAAACTACAGTTTTCTCACCTTTATTCTATTTATTTAAACTTATTTAACTTTAAACAATACACTATACAATATTTTATACCTTGAGAATAGATGGTAATCAATAGGAAAAAAAAAGTCTTGTATTAGGCTAAGTCAACTTGGATGTTTTCACCTAAACGATTTCAATCATCATTGCAAAATGTAAATAGTCTCCATTTCCCCTTCAAATTCCATCATAAAATGATTTATTTCAACTTTAAGTATAAAAATTTTAACCTAAAGCAGAGGTTTTGCCCTAAAAAGTACCCTCTACTCATGTGTTGACTGGCTCATAAATAATGTAGTAAACATGACATAAAAAACATTACTGCTCGTATTTTTCACCGCCAATTACAAACAGAGTGAGAGTTAGAGAAACTCTACAAAATTGTTGCTCTGGGTTTTGCTATTCCCTGATCCGTATACAGTTGTGGCAAGACAATCCCAGGCCTAATCCTATAGTTGATTCAGATAATCCCTGCAATATGATCATACCGTTTAAAGACAGCAATTGCAACTTCTGCATTAGTTACTAAGATAGAGAGCCCCCATGTGGTCACCCTAAAGGAAAAAAGTTCATGCTAAGAACATGGCTATGTGCCAAAGCTAGAGTGACTCATCTATAGCTGAAACACATACAAGATAAATTCTATGCCTGAATTCAAAGAGTCAGATGTTTACAATAATACTTCAAGATAGAACATCATCAGATATTTGCTACTTATTGCTTTTTTATCTAATTTTATACAATTAATAATGTGCTTGATTTGCATTAATTAACATCAAATTCATTTAAATTTGGATTATTTTTATAAATTTTGAAAATTTTATACACATCATTTGTTCGGGTATTCACCTATTCGTCGCTATGAGATTTAAGAAACAAATGCATTAAAAAATCTGTATATATAAAGCCATTCTACTAATGTTAAATGCAATATCAATATCTTAGTAAACAATAAGTGAAGCTATCTCAAATGAACCTATTATAAAAATTGTTGAAATGAATCAATAAATCATTATCTCAACATTATAAAATGTAATTTTAATAAGTAAGGTAACTCCAAGTAATTAAATAAGATTTACTTATGTCTATTATTATTATTGTTATTATTAAGAATTCAAATTATTGAAATTGATCATTTTGAATAGTAAATAGTTCTAGGAAAATTTATTCATTTTGTACAGGCCTATTTTACATTTCTTGGAAACTCGATTCCACAAAATTAAAAATCAACATTTTTAAGAAAGTGAATCACAATTTAACAGTAACTTAATTTAATTTAGCATAATACTGTAATGACCCAGAATTGTATAACAACTCATTAATATTTTACCTACTTTACTTCCACCTTATGTGTCTACCTCAACAGAGTAGGTTTGACAACAATCGATTTACAACCTCACTGGGCCTGGCTGACAGCTAGGCCTGGCAAAGCTGACAGCTAGGCATTTGATGAGAGAAACTGTGGCATAGAAACATGGTTAGAGTACACCAAGAAGGCATCTTGAAAATACTAACCAATGAAGTACACACACTGCTCTAGGCAAGTTCTTGGCTAACCCTACATCTTCCAGTTTGACCCAACTATGTCACTTGGCCTACATTTTTCTATCACATGATAAGTGCAGCAACTACATTCCCAAGCTCACATTACTTTCTTAGTGGATTTTTTCTATCACTACACAATCCAATCACTCTAGGCTAGTGAACTAAATAGCAAACATGAAAAAATGTCACCCTACGATAGCCAACCCATTAGAAATATGCCGTTGAGAAAATTGCCCAACAAGATAAAAATTCTCAATCATCATTACTGAAGGTAAATCGGAATAATTATCGCAATTCGTCCATTTTTTTGTAACGACCCGCTCTATATTCAAAATGAAATCAACGTTACTTACACTTAATTACTGTGCACAAAAGGCAATTCATACGAACACTGAGTTAGGTCTACAGTATATCAATAAAATGCTAAAGAAAGCAAGCACTGAAAAATATCTTGTATCGATGATAATTTTTTGTTCCTATGGTATTACACAATTATTCTGTTTAAGAAAACAATTAAATAATACACATTTGTGCTTAAATAGAGATACAGGAGATTCAGAAATTAGGATTACACCGTCAAACAACTTTGTTTCACTAATTTTAAATTATATTTGAGGTTTCGATACATAAATATTACATCCTATCTATAGAAATGAACATCAACATAAACTTTGTACCATGTATTTCATAAACAATGCACACATTATTTTATGAGGAGAAATAAACTTTCTTTTTATCAGTTATCTTTGCTATTTTTGTTTTCAATCATGTTTATAAAGTTCACTCACAAACACTGTTAATACAAAAATGTTAACAAATGTTAAAACCATACATGACAAAAAGAGCCCTTTTATATTTGTATAATATGTACACATCTTAATATTTTATAATTAGGAAATCAAAAAGCTACAGTATACTCTTAGCTTGGGTCAAACTGGTAAATGATGCCCAGATTTTGTGAGGTTTTTGTTTGCTTGAAATATTTAGCTAAATTTTTAAAACGATAAAAAATGGTGAAAATTAACAATTGTTCTGAGGACAATGTTTTTATGTATGTTTATACTTTGTATTTGTTGATAAATTGTGGTTAAAATGATTATTCTAAATTAGCATCAACATGTCAAGTTTATGTGCCGCCATTTTTCAGTTTTGTAAGCCTCGCCTAGGTAGGCTAGATGGATGGCATGTTTTAAGTTAGGTCTAGAAATGGTGCCCAGTTTAAAATGTTTTTACAAGAATTAGTGAATTATTCACCTTGTATTTGGTGAGGCCTAGGAATGGCCTCCAGTTTAAAATTTTACAAGAATTAGTGAATTGTTCACCATACATGAAACTTACTATGAGAATTACATTGCGAAAAAATTCTACAGTATGATGTGTTACAGCTTTTGTGGCCTAACTTCACTCATAGCTAATTTGGCAAGGTCAAAAAAATTAAAATGATTACCGCCCTCATGAGACTTTGCTTAAAATATGTAATTTCTTGTTAATTAAATCAATAGTTTTTGCAATTTTAAATAATAAAGAATGTTTATATAAAATCACTTGTAATAAAATATTATCCAACAAGTTTACATTGTGAAGTTCACACTTAATTAAAAATTATATTTTGGCATGATCATTTAGCACATGTACAGTCAGCTATTTACGCATTGCCAAATATAAATTCTGCTACTGTTAAAAAACTCCATAGTGACTTCATCACGATATCTTTTGTTTGTTGCTGGTGTTTGTCTATTTTTGATCAGTGCTCTAGCTGCAAAATGGACAGAGTTTATGCATTTCATTTTGCAAATTTGGTGGAAGGAACCATTTCATTTTAGCCAAATAAGAATTCCAGTTGCCATCTGCAACATGGCGAATGCTTTAGCATGAGCAGCTACAATAATTAATAATTGTTTTGTTGTATGGATGGAAATTAAATAAATCAGTATTTAATTGATATTTATTGTATTTAATATTTCTGACATGAATCAATCAATACATACTGTAATAAGAATGATTATAAAACAATTTAGCAATGCTTAAAATCATCATCTGCCATCAATCAAATAAATCATCATTTTTATCTAACGGCAGATACTACATCAACTTCCACTTTATACTTCAGTGATTCCACACATAGTCAACACTTCGGTTTTATTTTTCCTCACGGATACGATAGCAGCAGTTTGAATATGATCACCACGTCATTGAACGATCCCTGGGTATAAGTCTCCTTAAAAATGTTCCTAACATACTGTAGAGAATGAAAATTTACGAGCATACATACGTAAAATCCTATGCAATCTGTTGGAACAAAGACAGTGTAAATTCGCCTTCTAGGTGTAGGCATTATCCAAACACATTCTCCCCGAGGATAACTGGGCCAAGACTTTCAATAATTGAAATATCCATTACAATTCACTACACAACTGGATTCTTTACATCCTAAAATACTTGACTGTAAACCGTTGATATTTTTTACTGCATGTGTTTTGTGTAAAAAAATTAATTTCATTTTTACCAAAGGTTAATTAATCAAACATCAGATATAATTGATTTTTAAAATAATTGAATATTAATGTTTCTGTCTCCTAGTATAGGTAGTGAAACAATTTGCCTTTTGGGGATCAAGAGACTGTACGTAATAAATTTATCTAAAATTGTTTTCTGTGCCAATGGAATCCTTAATAATTAATTGGATTATTTTCCACAAATAATCTTCAATGTTCCTACCATGTTCATACTAAGAGCAGACCCAGTTTATTGTTTGTGATTTCTATAGTGGTGGTGGTGGCACATATTCATGATATTTTATAAATTTAATAAAGTAAATTAATTTAATTGTTGATTGAAAATAGCAATGTTACCACCCATATTAGCCTAGCAAATGACTGATTATTACAAAAATTAAAATTATTTAATTGCTTTGAACTAAATTCATGCATGTGGAGTTTTCGTCAGGTGGAATGGTCTTCATTAAAGAAATTTTGAAAATATGTTTAGAGTTTATTTGGTAGTTGATGGAAATGTTACAAACTGTACAATATTGAATGAATGAATATTACAGAACTTAGTATGCATCAGACGAAATAATCAGCCATAAAATAAGCAATCACTCGCACATCTATTATATATATTACTGTATCATAGTAGCTAACGTTCTCAATATTGTCTTTTTATGACCCTTCGAAATAATGAAAGGAAATGGCGAAAATGTTACGACTCTGCTTTCACGAGCAGATTCATGTATGTCTTTAAATGTGTGATAATGTATACGACAACTAATGAAAACTGACACGGTATGCTGGGGGAAAAGAACGTGACAGGGTGATCGCAACAAATTGAATAAAATATCCTCACATTTTACCGCTTATTAAAACATCTCGTGAAAATGCGATACTAATGCATCAAAATGTTAATGGATATATTAATAAAGACTCAAATAAGTGCATAACTGTATTGCATTATATTTATATCTCTGCAAGTTTGTAATCAATATAGTTAACTTCGCTATTCATTTGTAAGTGTACTTCATTTTACATGTCAATTTTGATGCATTCAAAAAACAGATGCCGAATCAGACATGAAAATATCAACTACAGCCTACATGAAATGCAAGACTACCGGTTTTACAAATATTGATTTTTTTTTCCATCTCTTCTATTTAAAATTTCAAGGTTGAAATGAACGAGTATAGGTATTTGAGCAGAGCATGTATGTTGATCCCTATGACAAATTAATTCTATAATGTTCCTGGCTAATACCATGTAATTCTATTAGGTATCTGCTATATACCATAACAAAGGATCATATGTTCCAATAGTAGCCTTAACTGATTTTTCATTTCACCGTTAATAAATTCACATTCGTCGCTGAAAAATATGTAGTAGTAGTAGTAGGTGAATTCCCTGGTGAGTTGTAATGCGGGAATTTGTCCATTATGAAAAATGCTTGCATTGAGAGAATAGACAATGGGAGATACTGCAATTTGTAATTTTGTATTGAATTGATTTTTTATACAATAAAAAGCCAAGATGATAAACTTTTAAGTAATAAATCGATGATGGTTGATTCTTCACAAACTCGGACAAAATACGCCTAAAATATTATATACTAAAATATCACAATTTATTAAATTTAAATTTAATTTTTATTAAAAAACGGACATTTATAAATTACAACCAAAGTTATTGAACAAAGTAAAGAAAACTTGTAACATGGTAGGCTTTCTACCTTATACATAACCGTATTTGTTTATATTTTCTGTTGTTTATTTGCTTATTTCTCAATAACTTTATGTGAGACAACTTGGTCGTTTTGCCATGCCTTGCCTCAATTGTTAACATTTTAACGGCAGAACACTTTTTTTAATGCACTTGTTTTACACCCCATCAGGTGCAAGTCTATCATGTGCAGGTGATAAGAGTAAAACATCCAAGAAAACAAGCAATAATGACAATGGCAGGCCACAAACCATCAGAGTATATTTTGATTTACAAGAATACTTCCAAAATTCAATCAACTTCTGTTTTTTATTACAAAAATCAATAAAGGAAAAAAGACATTGAACTATGACTCATAATACCATGCAGTAAATGAGAAATTAAGAACTAATTACTTCTAATAGAAAGTAATACTGAGAGCTTCTACTGTATGTAAATCTAGACACATTGGTGATGCATCTTTTTAAAAACATTTTTTTACATTTTTCTCTTTTTTAAAATGAGACGGTGAAAAATAATTAATATTAAAATTTAAAAAAATATCTGCTTTAGAGGCTAGACCTAATTCAGAGGTAATTTGGCACACTGTTCGCATGAATTGAACATGCAACCAGAACACTCATACCTCCTTCCCCAAAGATATACAATAGGAGCAGTCACCTTGGCCTGGGTGGCCTGCCTATTCTGTAACATAGTATAACCTAGCCTAGGCCTAGCTGTATAAAAAGCTCGCGAACCTGTTTGAACGATAATGCTAAACTCATACAATACACTGTATTTCACTAAAAAATCACTAAAAAACATAATTAAGGATAATGATGTTTTACATTGGAAGAACTGAAAGACCAATCATAACACCGATTGCATCTGAACAGCATCTCGAAATTATCTCAAATTTTCCAGGTATATTGCGATTAGTGCTGCTGATCGTATCCTCGCAACAAATACTTAAGAGATGTAGAGATACAGATTATTGTATTCCCTCTATGTAATTGAGATAGTATTTCCGACTGTTACAAGTCAGCAGTAAATCAAGAAACAAAAACTAAATTTAACAATTATCATTAGTTAAAGTCTGTTCCATAAAGAAACATGTTTGTTAATAAAGATCAATATTAAATATTCAGACTTTGATAGTTTTAAGGCATGTTTTTAGAAATATAGACAAATGTTTCATTGCAAAAAATCTCTATTTTTTTTACCATAAACTTAAATTGTGTGAGTTGTTGGCCGAGCCGTTACGGCAGGAAAACCATGAACCATAGCAAAAACAAACCGCACTACTGTAGATGGAGGCCCGCTCATACTACTGGTTTTGATGGTGCAACAACTCTTCTAAGGACTATAATTTGTAGGCCCAGTGTACTGTATACTGTACAAAGCTAATGTGCAATTTAATAGTTCATCTTCTGAGAAGAGCAATGAATATCTAGGTTGTGGTGAACAGGTGAAACACCAATGCCAGCATTGTCCACCACTATTTTTTTTTATCTAGGCCTGTCTGGCTCATCAATCCAACATTCAAAGGATAGAAAAATCTTTGAATGTACACCACCTAATCTAATTTCCATTTTAGCAATATTCGCTGCATGAAAAATAAAAAGAATTTAAAAAACAAATAATTTACTACTGTAAATCGCAAAAATAAGGTCCAATTCACTACAAATTAACTAACATAACAATAACTTGTTGAATTAGACACAGTAAGGAATCCCTTTGAAGGAAATACAGTCAATAATATGATCTCTGCTGTTTTTTTAACCATTTAAATTACTTATTCATGTGTAATTATAAGTAATTTATAGCAATACCGTTTAGCCTAATTGGTTGAAAGGATAACACTGACAATTTCTTCATAACTGGCCAAGCGGTTAGGCCCTTTATATTAAGTTGTCAAATATACTGTATCTATGGTATAAAATCATGCAGACATATTTTAAACAATTATTTCAAATAACATTTACTGTAAAATTATTTACTTATTTTGTTTTAGGTTAATTAAAAAGGGTGGGTGGCAGGTTGAAATTACGCTGGGTGGAAAGCCTTAAAATAAGCTTTAGGGTGGGTGAGACATTTTTAGAGTGGTTGGCCCCGCCCACCTCCGCCCAGCATAATTACATACCTGGTTTATGATGATGATTATTATTGTTATTAAATATTTACTCAAATATTAAATAAATGAAATCTCAATTTACAATTATTATTTAAGCTATGAAATATCTTTTGAGAATATTTTTATTTTTTTAAGTATTGATCATCTTGTGAATAATGAAATTATATATTAACGCCTAAGCCCTTATGTTAAATCTGTGTTTAAGCTACCTAGCCAGTTGGCTAATAAGAGGTCATTGGACATGTTAATGGCAAAGTTCACCAAAAGGTCATTATCTCTGTTAATTTTGTTCCATCAACCCAACTAAACATTGTGAAATCTAGAAGAGAAAGTGTAACTGCTCTTAAGTACTACACATGTTCAACTAAAGAATTTTAACTGTTTTACCATTTTTCTGTGCATGGTATGCCATGCATGTTGCTGTAGATATTGAAGCCTTTATAATGTTTATGATTCTGAAATCAATAATGGTAATATATGATATTTTTGTAGAGTTTCATTTCAGGATCAGCAGGTGATAAGATTGGCCATTAAATTTTAAAACATAATAAATTAATAAGTAGTCTCTACACAAACAATTATAAAATTCAGGAAGAATACTACTTTATCTATCTACCTGTACAGTACAATTAGCAACTGTTTGTAAGATTAAAATACAAAAAAATATCAGTTATTTTTTCCAGACCAAGCTAAGCCACAGATAATTTACAACATGTTTAACTGTTCAAATCAATGATCATGATAACCACAGATAGCTAATTCAAGATGCTACACAACACAACATACAGAAAAAGAAGACAAAATCAAATCATTTAAACTTTCGCTAAGTATTCAGTTCACATAAACACCATCATCAATATAATTGACAATCAGGAAAAAAAAAACATTATTCCAATGATAACATTTTTTGAACCAGCAACACTGGTTACATTAGAACAATTAGCTTGCAAAACTATCACTGTAGGCCAACTACAACTATTTATTATACAACATTTATAAAATTTGTTAAAACATAATGCAAGATATAGTCAGTCCTGGATAGCCGTTTTATACAGTTTAAATATAGTTTCTATGCCTGTATAGCAGTTATAGAAGTGACAAAAATGTCGGGAAGCAAATGATCTCTTTATTGACTATAGTAGCGTTTGTAATAACGCAGACTTGAATAAGACGTCTGCATTGTGAGGCTTTTCACAAACTCTCTGATTCTAAATACGGAAACCGATATTACTAGCAGTTGAGATGTAATGGAAAATGGTCTTGTTGCAAATTGGTGAATTTACTTACAGCATTCGTTTAACGAAACATAGATATCTTTTCAATGACTTGGAATTGCCTCGCGTCAGTATTAATCACTGCATCAGCTTATACAGGTTAGCGTGCAAAATGGGCAGTTTTTACGAGTAAAAACCTATTCCCAGACGCTGCATTTCATTTGCATCATTTCGATAAATGACTCTGTTCGACTGATGGCATAAAAATCCCTGAGTGTTGCTATGGGCAATGGTCAAAGTTCATGTAGCATCACTTATGAGGTATGTTTCCATTAGGAAGCAAATAAAAATTAGAAGAAATTGAATTGATAATTGAAAAACATTTGCACCAGTCTCGCTTCTAATAATTTAAATTTACTATAATTTAACAATTTAACTATAAAAATTGTGTAACCAGAAAGAGTAGGAAAACATAAACTGTTTGTAAATGAATGTGGTAGTTATATATAATCCTCCCTCATTCACACAATAATTCTTCGCAGTTACCAGATGACAGCAAAACAGGGTGGCTTGGTACAACATCTAATACCAACGATTTATTCATATTCTCTGTCTCACTGAATCCCTTAGGCAAAACAAGAAACTGCAAATGACTATGATAATTGGCGTTCATGGCCATTTTATACCTTCCGTTCAGGCGATTCCACAAATAAAAAATGTTCAATGTACAAATTCTAATCTAATAAAGTCAATTTTCAATTTTGTCCCTCTTCCATCTGCTCAGTGTTCTATTCATAATATACATATTAATATTGCTGAATGAAATGCCTCAAAGGGGTTATAAGATAACTGAAGACTGATCAGTAATATATGACTACCTAAATACACCATCACATAATCACATTCAATTCTTTAGTACTCTCTGTAAATAATATTGCATTGCTTTGGTATTATCTAGATGAAGTGCTACAGGCTAGAATAGAATCACAAGTCTACACAACTTAATTTAACTATTTACTACTATGATCAACTTAAAGGGTAAGTTCGGGTTTAAAATTTTTATGAATAAATCTATAGAACAATTAGTTGTGACCATGCTGACAAAATTTCACATCATTTGGAGAATGCGATAATGAAAGAAA
>JAOTQE010020305.1:0-10689 GCA_025631205.1 Nesometra sesokonis | reverse complement strand
GGGTCCGGGAAATTAAATCTCCATCCGGGGTGGGTATGTTTCAGGTTTTTAATTTGACAAGCAAAAAAAAATCTGGCAGTTTAGTGCTACTTCCCCTTTGGCATATTCTTGGAACCGGCCCCTGGTATCATCAGGAATAGAAATAAAGTGTGGAAATTAAAATAAGCATGACAACATTATCCTAACAACCTATTTGATGTTTAAAAAATAATTTTATAAATGCCACAAACTTAATGTAAAATCTTACCTCTCCCTAGTGTCTTAACATCAACATCTTCCCTACCAGAAGAGGAAAATTTATATTCTAAAAAACAACATATTTCATAATCATAATTATGTATGTATTAATAATCCATAATCATTGTAATCAACAATAAATATTAACATTTAACACCAGGTTTATCACCATTATCATCAATAACTGCAGAAACTTGCAAGTTGGACAATCGATCAGATTTTGAAAGGGAAAGAAAAATTTCCTTTTTCACGCTCAGTATGGTTTGATGGTGCTTTTTTGAACTTCTTTTTATTTACCTTAATTAAATTGTTCACTGCTGTTGTCTAAGGTTGTTTTATTTTATCTAATTACATTTTGAGTTATAGTGTAATTTTTTAATGTGTATTTTTGTTTTTTAGCATATTATGCTTTGGAATAGACAATCAGTTTTTTGCAATATATTTTTTAAATGATACAGTTATGCTTTATAACTCTATTTTGTAATACAAACATTTTTTAGCCATGTGCTATCCTTTTGTAAAGTTTCATACCAAAATACATAAAAAAAATAAAACCAAGGTCGTTATGACATGGGTGGCTGTTTTGCTGTGACATGATGTGAACCTCAAGGCTCATTTCCACCTCTTCCATTTTTCAGTGCACATGCAGTACACAGTTCTATTCTGTTTCATGATCCAATGTTCTATTTCCGGTTGGTTAGCCATTCTGACACCTGAAATCAGACCAAGTCAGCATGATGCTTTTGGTGGGAAAGAAAGTTTTAACTAGACCATTGGAAAAAAGACCAAAACATTTATTTTGGTCAATTTTAAGAGCTAATAGGCTTAAGCTCCCTTCCCCACCTCCAAAATCTGTTCATGACATGCCCGTGTACAATTCAGAAAAACATTTTGGAAGTCACAGGTTAATCTCCAAGTTTACAATACTTTACTGTTTTGATTCATGCAGTAGGTACCTTTGGCTTGTATTTCTTCTTTAATTGGTACACAAATGTACTCCTCTACTGAATGCGGTGTTTTGCGTTCACCATCAATTATCCAAGGCGTCTGACTGAGTGTACGTGAGTACTTGTTGTACCTTCCTAAATTAAATATTAAAGATAGAAAAAAAGAAGCTCAACTCTTTAAAGATTTGTAGCTAAATAGAGCAACAGAACTAGCATGTTGATTGCTAATTTT
The DNA here is from genome assembly GCA_025631205.1 of Nesometra sesokonis. NCBI lineage: Eukaryota > Metazoa > Echinodermata > Crinoidea > Comatulida > Antedonidae > Nesometra > Nesometra sesokonis. The sequence continues at coordinate 9,273 of JAOTQE010020305.1, read as the reverse complement.
TATTTAGGAACTCTAAACAGAGTACAATCTTTGTTATCAGAACTTTAAAGACTTTTGTGCACAGATTTTCTAACTGGACAGAAATATGCTAGAGACTATCCTACTAAATATACATAACATACATTTGTATTGGTTAGACCACAATGCTCACTCCACCTACAAAAACCCAGGGATTTGAACAAGGACTGTACATTAGCACTAATATGACAAGTAGCATGGGAACAAATGCCACAAGTTTGAAAACATCTTGATACTCAATTTATTTTTTTTTTCTTATTTAAGAATTTTTATTTTGTACAAATGAACATTCTAATTATTGAAAAATGTTTATCTTATTAGCACTTCAAAATCTGTTATCCAGTTTTAAAATACCTTAGAATGCTCCTACCTGCAACAAATATTGGGGCATAAGTAGCTGTAACAGTTAGTGTACATGCTTCTGTTGGGGTGCTTGGCGGCCAAGGGTAGTGCCTGAAAAAAGTACATACAAAATTAGCATCTAGAGTAGTAATTTGAACGGTATGTTGATTAAAATTATCTGATACACATGACAATTGTGTGTCAGACAATACACTAAATTAGCGATGGCCTGTGCAGACGTCACAAAAATTTCCTCTAATGGGTACGAAAACAAAACAAAGCATGATGTGCCTATCTCTTAACACACTGCGAGTGCGAATTTTACCCAAAATCCACAAATTTTGAATTTAGCAAGTGTGATCATTTTTAAAGCATTAGCAAACATAATCCTTGAGCCGTCAACACACTGCGTTGTGCCACGGTCGTACGACTAAACCGTCGCTCCCTGTGTGTGTGGTTGCCAGACGCAATGACAGTCTTCTACTCATCGACCAATGGAATTTTTTAGTGGTCCAACAGGGAAATCACTAAAAAGACCATCGGCTGATTAGTAGAAGACTGTCATCACGTCTGGAAACCACACACACACACAGGGAGAGACGGTTTAGTCCTGCGACTGTCAGGTTTAATTAAAAAAACTAGCATAGCTAGTAAGAAAAAGGATGTATGAATGTATCCAAATGGTACGGAATAAATTACCAATGAACAAATAACAATAAATAAACTTTAAATCTGGCCTTATTGAGCTCCTTTAATACAGCAAAATATATAAAGTGCTCTCTATTTATAAATAGACCCACAAAACCAGATGTAAACAAGGTCGTTAATTCATTCTATTGATCTTTTTTTAGTAAAGATTATTTAATGAACTAAATGAGACACTGGATGGCTCCAATAGCACTTCCCCAACTCTGCCTTATTTTGGATCAACATCAGTAATTGTTATCTGGTATTAAGTGAAGTCTGATGATGCTGACAGTTCTATACAAAAATATATAGTACATATGTAAAATATAGAGTAAATAATAAAACAATTGGTCTAATCATGACTTCTAATCCTGTAGATGGCGAGAAACTTGTGATGAGTTACAAAACCAAACAGTATACGGATGATCAACGATTATTTTTACTTTTCAAGCTCTTCAGCTGACATTTCAGACAGTTTCTTATGGACAACAGTTCGTGGGATTCCCTCATAATTTTGTGATTTCTGAAAGAAAATTGAAAAACAAATTATTTTAAGAAACACAAAAAACCCCAAATAAATATAGCAGGTGCGGATCTAAGGGTGGGTGGGGGCACTTGGTCAGGGTACCCACATTTTTCCTTGGTAGGATATCATTTGCACCTGAAAAAAAAAAAAAAAATTGCACACTTTGGGAATCTAAAAGTGCACCAAAAAGCATCTGTAGAGAATTTTTTTCCGAGCCCTTGGTGGGCCCTGTAACCTTGAGTATTGAATAGTTTTCTGTTAAAATCTCAACCTGTACTTGAACTTAACAATGGGTCCCATTTTCTAGCTCCATTGGATCTGCCCCTGCAGATGAACTTTAATTATAATACAATATAATAATAAGATACAACTTACCCTTCTTCTCTTGCTTGGTGGTTCACCACTCTTAAAATTACTAGGATTTCTAGAAAGTAATTAAACACAATTATAGTAGTACTTAGAACTTTTAGGGGCTTATCTCTGCCCTTTGAAAAAAATGACACCCTCTGACTAAGTAGATTTACCATGTTAAATTTACCAGGGAGATCTACCTAGCACCACAGAGAACTACCTGGTAAGGCAGTATATAATTACCATGTCTGTTGTTTTTATTACTGCCTTAAAGTTTATTCTAAATAATGGCTGTATTTTCCTATGTATATTTGTAGAGCATTGCTGACCATATCCTTGGTAGAATTCCTTGATATCATGGTAACCCTGTTAAATACCTATATCTACCTTGTCGCTACCATTATCTACCATGTTAACAGTGTTTTTTCAAAGTGTGAGAAAGAAAACTAATTAGAAAATCACCAACATTTAAGTACTGTATAGGATGGCACCTAAACACAGTTCTTGCTACAATTTGTAAAACCCCGACACACAGCGCTATGAACTTTGAACTTGTGAGGACCATCGTGATCGAACAAAAAAATTATGAGTCATGATAAGGATGTGGAAGTTGTGTTAATATCATAGCAGGATCCCCAATGCAGTCGTGGATAGTCCTGTACAGTAGTAATACTTGGTTCCACAAGTCGTTTACCGGCACCAATTGTTTTGAAATTTTCAAAACAATCTGGATGGTTGCTGATAAAATTTCATCTGTTTTCATAGATATAATTATATGCGAAAGTTCTTTAAAAACCAAAAAATATGCTTACTTGTAAACACGTTTCAGTGACTGTCAGTCAACATCGTCAGTATAATTGTGGTCAATCATACTGACGATGTTGAGTGACAGTCACTAAAACATGTTAGAAGTAAGCATAATTTTTTGGTTTTAATTTAAAGAACTTTTGTATATAATCTGGATGGTCTTACAGGCTCTCTAGAACTAAATTTAGTCACGTTATAGACATATTGAAGTCAGCATGGTCCTGGGAGACTCGGCTATATGGTGTTGAAACAGATTTCAGCATAACATCTTGATGTAATCCATATCTTATCAGGTGCGGATTTAGGGAGGGGGGGCGGCCCCCTTTTCGGAAAGTAAAATATATCAATATTATTAACATAGTCTCTAAAACGAAAATATTCAGCAAGAATTGATCCATTAACAAAGACAAAATTTCCCGGGGAAGCATGTCCCCGGACCCTCTAAAATTTTGACACTCTACCTGCCCCCTCCCCCCACTTTTCCAAAAGTCTGCATCTGCCCCTGAAGGGGCAGTGCATATTCAAGAATTGATGGTTTGTACTACATTCCAAAATAATTATCTAAAGTTGGTGTACTTACAAAAATTCGCACTCACTAATAGTACCAGAATGATTGATAGATACTGCAATTTCAAATTGACTCTGAAAATGAATAAAAAAGAATTTGTGACAACGGAGGTCCCAAGTTGTAAAAACAGAATTTTAAGATATCTTGTGGTCGTTCTACCACAGATTGTAATGTCCACCTTTCCTATAATGCATGCAGTGGCAGCGCCAGGAATTCTCCGATGGCAGGGAACACTCCCGACAAAGAGGGCAACCCCCGACAGTCCCTGACAGATAGGCAAAGTTTGAGGTGGGTGTGTACCCGGTTTTCGATTTGACAAGCAAAAAAACCCAAAAAACGTGTTATTTGCCGTATTTTGCATGCGTTTTTAGGCTGTTTGGTATATTGGGGCTCGTCTGGACCTACAGAGCCCCGACGAGTTCTTAAATTTCTCCCCGACGCTGTAAAAGCCCCTCTAGCTCTTCATCTTAAATGAGGGCAAGTCGGACTTTTTCTGACAACCCCAATTTAAGATTAGGTTTCCCAACGATAAACAAATATTTGAACATTCTGCAAGTTCTGCTTTCCCATACAGAGCTTATATTCGAGACTTTAAATGATGATGTCTCTATAAAGAGTTTTATTGTCATAAATTAGTTAACTGAATTTCTTTCCTTACCATAGGACTGAATCTGACATCAAGGCATGAGCTTAGTTTCGGTCCGTAAACCCACTTAAGAACATCTTTGATGGAGCAGAGCTCGTCCAACTTGCGTGAACTGTATATTGATCTGCCAATGTAAAATATAAGAGTTTATCTTTTTTTTAGTTTTGTTTGGTTCGTTAAATGCGTATGTGACAATTGTATGTCAATAAAAATGTCCTGTTTGTGCGTGTGTGTCCATATGTATGTATGTATATGAGGTACGATCACAAAATGTATATTATTGTGTAAAACAGCAAAATTATTTTATTTATATAATCAGATAGAACTTATTGTAAGATTTACAATCATTTTTGCATGTGTCTTTGTATGGGTGTAGAACTATTATAAACAGAAAATATTTGTAAAAATGCAATTGTTGAAGACACATTTTGGGGAAAATTGATGTTGTAGATAAATAGCTTTCGACTTCCTGTCTATTTTTTCTTTGTTTTTTTCATGATTTTGAAAGATAGCCTTTACAAGGTGTTTAATTTATAATTTTGCGAATCCCCTGAATGCGACACGACTCATTTGATGTACACTGTGATTTTGATATTATTTATATGCTGTTTTGAATAAATGTGGGATGACCCCACGAAAGAGAAAAAAAATGTCCTTTTTGTTCTATCAATGCAGTGGCTGCACTCCTAACCATGTGATCAGAAATTTAATTCATATTAAATGGTTGATTGTGTTCTTGGACAAGTCACTTGGTCCAAATTGCCTCTCTCTACACTAGAGTACAAGTGCTGATTAAAGCTGCAACATTTAATGTATGTCTGTTATCAGCATTGTTTCAATGACCGGTGTTTCATTGCAAAGCACTTAAATGTTTTAAAAAATGGACATTATGCATAAATATTATATGCTAAAATCAATTTTTCTTAAAGAATACATGATATGTTTTTAAAATAGTTTATAATACAATAAATGTCTTATATCTGCTAACAATTATCATGTTTTTTTTAATTAATATTATTTTAAAATGTCTACAATTTTCGTGTATTTTCTGTTCAATACTCTGATGTGGGAGCAGTTGATGCAGTGGTTGCGGTTCACAAACCCAAGTGAGAAGTCGGTTGTTTAAGACTCACTCACGCCAGTTGCTTGTGCACCTGAGCAACAGACTTTACTCAGTGCTTCAACCCACCCAGCTGTACCATGGGTACTGGCAAATTGCTGGGAAATAACCTGTGATGGACTAGAGTCCCGTCCAGGGAGAGTATCATACTCTCATCCGCTTCACGCTACAGAATCTGGAATTAAGCTCCAGCCCTATGAGCCTTCAGGCTTGGACAATGGATTTACTTTTACTCTGATGTAGCAAGAACAATTACCACTCAGTTCACCTACTACAATACATGTGTATAGTTATTATAGGCTTGAGAATTGCTTGTGTGTTTTGTAGTGGTGTCATGTGATGTCATAAAACACCTATACAGCTTGATCTTTCAAACTGTACATTTTCTCCAGAGTAAGAGGAAAAATATTAAAAAACAGTGTTGAAAATTATAATAATAAAAAAACTATTTCTTTAAAATGCGGATCATTTATATTTATATTATAAACCATCATTAAATAATCACAGCCATCTACTGGATATGACTTAGAAGGTGAACTTCAATTACCTATAGCTTGTCTGCAAATGTTTCCAAATAGCATGCTAAAAAAAAATAAAAATACATTTATATTGTTAAATGATGGAGCTAGAAAAGTTTTCAAGGTTGTCAAAGCAGGGGGTGGCAGTGGGGACAAGCTCCCACTGTCTACAAAATGCCTCCATGGCATGCGTCTCAAAAAGCCTCTGTCAACCAAGTCCAACTCCTGGCCTGCTCGTGTGGCTCAATTTTATAAGCCCGGCGGAACTGCTTCTACTGACAGGAGAAGGGGCAAGGGTGGACCTCTGGCGCCTTAAAACCAGATGCTTCGGGCAGATGGGGCTCATCAACCTGGGAAGGTTGTCTATTGAGGGGAAGGAAAACCCTGATTTCAAACCTCCACTGTCTTGCGGCTATATCCAGTTGGGACAGGCTTCAGGAGTAAACCTCGAGGAAAAATCTGGAGTTTTAGTTTTAATTAATAACAGGGACAGACGAAGTCCTCATTCTTGGCCGGAATCTGTCTATAAGAGCTTACTTCTTCAAAACAAAAAAGAATGCCATACATGCGTTCAAGCATCAGCCTCTCCTCCGACCCCCCACCCCTTTCGGAGCTAAAAAATTCCAAAACTGGTTGGCAAACATTTAAGGGTGGTGGCAAAAAGATTAAAATGATTAAAAGTGGGCTGGATGCATTTTCAGTTGTGTTCACCTTGATAGCTCAAGCACCCCTTTAGAAAAAATAACTGTTAAGATGGTAGATAATGGTAGTGACAAGGTAGATATAGATAGTAGTAAAAATACTATACACCAACCTTAATATCTGTCTACCACATAAACACATTATAATAATACCATTATAACCAAATAACACAAGGTCAGCTTCCCTCTCAAGGGAGGCTACCAAGGATGGTCAGCAATGCCCTACAGGTACATAGGTAAATACAATCATTAATAGTCCTTCAGACTAATGAGAACTGATATCATAAAAATCAATTACTTTGACCTTAAGGTACCAAAAACACCAACAATATACTGTCTTTACTAGCTAGTTCTCTGTGCCACTAGATAGATCTTCCAAGTAATTTAATACGGTAAAACCAACTTAGAGGGTGTTATTTTTTTCAAAGGGCCGCTCCTCTTTCCCCCACCCTTTCAGAGGTAGAAAACATTACAGACTATAAAAAATGAAGATTAGGTCCTAGGTCCTCAAAAACCCCTTAAGAAAAAATTAGCACCAACTCAGCCCTCAAAATTAATGGCGGTATTCAGAATTACTGACATAATTACCGGTGTTTTGTGACTGGATGTTGGTAATAAAATTACTGGCGTAAATCAGGGGCTTAATAAAACAACATATGAAGCATGATGCAGCAAAAACCACCAAGATGTAGGAAAATTGAAAATTGAGTTTTTGTTACAATCATATTATACTTTTCGTAAGCTTTACACTGTAGGGTTATTTATGAAAATTGGGCATGTATAACTAAGTTATTGAATAAAATATACACAAATTTTCTTTGTATTTGATTATATTATGTGTTGTTTATTGGCTTATTTCTCTTCCACTGCGACAACTTGGTGGTTGTGCCATGACCAGCCTCATATAATGGTGATGTTACTGTATAGTAGTATAGCATACTTTCTTCCTATTTTGTGAGGGCTCCCCACTTTATAGAGGAAGGAGACTGCTCATCTATCTGTAGGATAGACAATTTTGCATCAAAAGATGTGTGAAATAGAGGATTGGGGGTTTGTCCTAATTCCTTGATAGGCTGTTTAATTGTATTGAATGTACACTTTTGTTCATATACTAACCTGTCTTAGTATAAATTGGGCTGCTAATGAAACACTCAGCTGAAATGATTCAAACTTGTGATCTGCCTCTTTCACAGCTTCAACTACCTGAGCAGAAAGTGAAAGAAAAAAGAAGTGATAAGAAGCTCTCTACAACAACTATAAAAAGTTAAAAAAAATAATAAAATCCTGTTCATCAGGTCTGAGTGAAGCTGGATCTCTAAACATCACTCCAGTTCTTATTAGTGCTGTTGTCATGACGAGAACTTAAAATATCTACCTAGCATAGCCAACTTTTTACGTGTAGACAGTTTTGAACACATAAACCAGAGGTAACTTCCAATGTTCATGAGTCTTTTTTTAAAGTTAGACCACAAAAATTCCCCTACATTGACAAAAAAAAATCAAGTTTAATAAAGTACTTCGTGCATTTCCAATAAAAGGAGTGCACACACTTAGTACGTGTATTTATTACATATTTAAATTGGTAGCTTTTGTGGTGAGTATACCTAAGCTGGGATTGAAATAAAACAGAAAAACAGAAGTTATATATTTTATTAACACATTGTTCAACCAAGCAAAGTTATAAATTGAAATACAGTCTCAAACATCCTCCTTCCTAACTGGCCATTGATCCTAACAGTTATTTAAACAGAACGTTAGTCATCAGGGATGTAATTTTGCTGGGCGGTGGTGGGCGGGGCCATCACCTTCAGAAATCTCCACCCACCCTACAGCTTATTTTAAAGCCTTCCACCCTGTTTAACTTCAACTTTTCACCCACCCTAAGCCTATGAATAGCATCAAAATACTGTGTTTATCCCACTTCAATCCACCTTTAATTGTTTGTCACCCATGCTTGGATTTTTCTAGCTACATCCCTGAGCAATGATATAATCCACTTACCTTTGATACAGAGAGAGATGAATGTTTATCTTGCAAGGTTCCTAGGCATGATATACATAACTGATTTCCATCCTGTATCTCAGACATCTCATCCTCAATCTCTTCTAACTCATCATCTTTCTTGGGTATGTTATTGGCTTCATTTTCTCCAGGAGAAAGCTCCAGGGGTGGTTCTTCGATATGTTTCACTTCAGTTGTTGATTTATGTAAAATTTTGTTGATAACCTAAAAATAATAAGAATTTAGAAATAAAGTCAATGTTCTCAAAATTGTTCAATCTTCGGGCATCCATTTTGTTGCATTACGTGTACATTCACATTGTAGAGTTTGATCTATTTTTACCTTACATTTTCAAAGAAATGTAGGGTAAAATTTTGAATTAACCACCTCACTGGCTAAAGGATAGGAATTTACTGTACAGCTAAAGCAATCAAGTGGAAGCTAATCAAAATATTCATTGTGATAAGACTTGAAAAAACTGCCTAATAAGGGAGGTAAACCTAATGAAATTTCCCGGACAATATGGTTTAGAGAGAGCATGGATAGAGAGAGACAAGTAATTTACTGTTTTCATATCTGGTTTAGTATGAAAGATAGTTTCCCATACGGTCGTTTTTGAGAGATTTAATTGTATTTCTACAATCATCAATTTTTTTAAATTTTGTGTCACAATCTTCACACACACACATAATTTTAGATGACTTATAAAGCTTTGTATAATTACATTATTTACAAATTTAAACTACAATGCAAGTACACTGATCTGTTCAATAGTGCACTCAAGATGCATTTTATTTTTACTGCCTGTTTTTTTAATTTTTTTAGCTACTGTAGATACACCCATTACTCGAGCATCTGTGAGTTATGAACTGGCGTATCTTGCGCCTTAAATTGTTGGTAAATTGAGCGGTAATTAGACTTGCTCCAAGTCTGTATATTATATTTTCAATTTTTTAATAAAGTGCGCCACCAACGGATGATAAAGTTT
>JAOTQE010020294.1:0-10689 GCA_025631205.1 Nesometra sesokonis | reverse complement strand
AATTTTAAATTTTTGACCTGGAATGTCCTGGAAATGTCCTGGAATTTAGATTGAAATCAAATGTATGAACCCTGAAAATAGACATAATAAATTTGGTGGTTTTGCCGTGCCTTGCCCCAAATTATTCAATCTCGCTACATTTATTTTTCTGAAATATTAAATAATTTAAATGTAAGTAACATTAACCATTTTTGTTTTTCTTCAATAGGTATTATTCAACCAATTTAAATATTTCCTGAATTTTTATTTTCTACTGGTTGCTTTATCACAATTTGTACCATCGCTTCGGATTGGTTATTTATATACATATTGGGCTCCATTGGTAAGTACCCCAAATCAAATTAGCTATTAGACTAAACAAATGATTAAATTAGAATAAAATTTATTTTGTTATATATTGTGATTACTAGATGAAAGCCGTTTCAAATTTTGAGAAATTTTAAAAATTAAAAACACCTTGTTTAAGTGTTTAATAATGTTGGAGTAAAATGTGAGGTCTCACTACAAAATGAGTCTCATGGTAGGAAAAATCCAAAATTGAGTTATTGATACCATCTAAAAGAGCATAATATAAGCTGTAATCTACACTTTCAAAGACATTCATTGGATAAATGGTTCCATAAATATAAGCATTTGACGTTTTCATGTATGGAAACATGGTTTTGAGAAAATCGTGCATAAAGCAATCTAAAAACAAACAACTAAAAGACTATAAATCTCAGAGAATCTGCATTAAGGACACTTTCCTACATGAAAACTGACCTAAAAAGTACATTATTATGAAATATAAGGATCATAGTACTCATAATTGGTTAAAACTAAATTTATGAAAACTTTGACTTCAGACTTATTTTAGTGGTTATCTCAATTTGATCTCACCTACGATGAGACTCATTTTGTAATGAGACCTCACAAATTATCAGTCATGGCAGTTGATTGATAGAAACACTTAAATATTCTGATGAACTGGATTCAAATCCTGGCTAGGACACTCTCAGTTTACTCAGCTGTGAATGAGTACCTGGTTGAAATATATCAGGAAAGGCTAAAAAAATGGAAAGGAACTAGCCATGCTGATGGTACAAAGAGCTCTTTACAGTTCATACTTTCAGTGTTGATTATGGTACTATCTTTACCTTAAAAATGATCAACTATCTTACACACCAAATCATCTGGGAAAATAAACGAGAAATATTTTATTATGAAAATCATACATATTTTCAAAGATGAAACTATAGAATGTCAGTGGCTACATGTACTTTCAGATTGTTAACAAGCTTCTAGAGTGGAAAACATGTTGAAATTTGGTCAGTTGGGAAGACTTAAAATAAGCTATATGGTGGTTGATGACACAATAAAATTGGACTAGATCAACTGAATTAAAACGAACTTTAGGGTGGGTTGGAAACTCTAAATTTGGATGACCCATCCACCTCAATCGACCTTAATTTTATTCATTGTTTTGAATGTATACAATAGAAAAAAATACTGAGATCTCACAGAGGTGCTCACAAGGTTTGTTTTTCTAAAAAATTGTCTTCTTAAATGTTTGTCAAAAGACTGGTGATGTGTTCTGGGTGGTATTGCTGTTATTAGTGGTGGGATTCACAGGCTATTCTATTATTTTTGTAAGGGTAATTAAATATTCAAATTATCTGTCCCAATTTAAAGAAATTGACTAAATTTTTTTTACATATGGATAGCTTCATGATATAGGTAAGTCATGCACTCATAGATTACCAACACCACTCATGATTTGTGTTTTTTTGTGTCATTAATATTTTTATCATTAAATTTTCTTGTAGGGTTTTGTAATATTTGTAACTGTTTGTCGAGAGGCATTAGATGATTTACGTAGGTTCCGACGAGATAAAGAAGTCAACTCACAGAAGTACAAGAAGTTGACACCGAATGGCATCGTACAGGTGCCAAGTTCCGACATTCAAGTGTCCGATTTAATATATGTTGAAAAGGTAATAATAATAATTATACAAATATAAAATTCATAAATTCAACAAAAAAAATGATAGGTGTAAATAAATGACTCTGATTTTCTAAAAAAAAAAATGTTCAAATTGGGAAAAATGTGTTGTTGCACAAGGACACAATTTTCAAAAGTTTTGCTTGGCCAATTAGGTTTTTTTACATTTCTTAAATCTATTTTCTACAATTTGGTTTTTTATTGACAAGTTTCTTTATTTCTTACAATTTCAGGGTAAATTTATTTAATTTTTTGAATAATTTTATGTTAGCCAAAAGTCTGGAGATATGAAAGTACAAATAAATATTTAAATCTTACTTTCTTGATATATAATTTCACTTTTTACATCGGATGCATTATATACAAAGAGAAAATAAGCATTTTTGTGGTTTGAATTCTATCTCTAATCATGAAGTAGCTTGGTGGTCTAGTGGTACTGAGACCAGGCTAGTGATATGGAGATTTGGGTTCAAGTTCCACTCCAAACAACATGTAAATATCTTCACTCCCTCCATGAACTGGCAATTTTATTTTCCTTGAAGCAATGGTAGAAGAATATATTAGTCCAACTCCCAAATCAAATTATGTAATTAATTATGTCATAATTATTGTAGCAAATGTGAAAATTAGTAACTGAAATAGAGTTTTTCTGTCACACAATGTGATGAAGTTCAATTTTGTCATTGTCTTGATGGCTAGTGTTACCAAGTAGGCATGCACATACATGCCAATGTTACCAGGTAGGTATACATATTTTTGGCATATTTTTAATACCATTAAAAAGATTGATGAAACAACAAAAAATGTTCCCACAAACCAGTGAAGAATAATTTTCTCAGTAATTGATAAATGAACCCAAGCAAAATTTTAGATGTTTGTGAAAGAATGGCTATAGGAAGTTTTCAAATGTGTCAAAAACACTTCAATTTTGTTTTTCTTAAAACAACATTTTTTGCTATATGTCAGTTTGAGAGAGGTACAACAGTTTGATCAAAAGCCTTCTCAACTGGTGAAATGCAGAAGTCAAGAAAATCTTTAATATTTTTTTTTCTTTCTTTGTTTTAGAATCAAAGAGTTCCTGCTGATATGATATTTTTGAGAACAACTGAAAAAAATGGTAAGACAATTAAATGTGTTTTTTTTTTTTTGTTTCTAAGGTTCTGAATAAAGTCAAGTCAAGTCTTATTTTAATATTTCAGCAGGGGACACCTACTGACGATATTGACAATATTCTGTTTTGAGAAACATTAATATAACATTTAAAGTTCCATTCCTTCCAAAATTGTGTGTTGTCAACAATTTAAATATTCTAGATATTACTATTTTGTATTCAAATTCATAAATATAATACTTATTTTCATCTTCATGTCATTAAATTACTTCAAAACAATACAAAATGCAAAATATGTATAAGATTTGATTTTTTTTTTGGGTGGATCCTAAAAAATAAAGCAGAGGAATAAGCCTCAAAGAGTTCAAAAATTATTAGCTTTTTTCTATTCAAGAATAAAATTAAACAAGTATACAGGTAACTAAACATTAAGAAATAATAAACAGGTAACTTTCCAAAGTAATCTATTTTTGGCGGAATTTGGAAGGAAGGAATGCCCTTTAAATGTCATGTATAAAATAAATGAGTAAAAATGTTAAAAAATGTGAAATGCTTTTGAAAAAAAGGACACTCATTCGTAAGTATTTCTGAAAGTAATTTCTTTATGTGCCTTAGACTCAATTAGCGGCGCTATACTGTAGCTTGCTGGTTAACATACTTGCCAATCAAGTGCTAGGATTATTCTCACAAATGTAAACAATGTTATCGTCTAAGCCTCATAATGACTCATAGTATAAGAATGACATAGTATTTTTATTCTGCAATTGGCTGGTTACTTGCTGTTGTCTGTGAATGAAATAAACTATTCCAACGATTTGTATATTTTTTTCAATTTTATAGGTTCCTGTTTTATAAGAACAGATCAACTTGATGGTGAAACAGACTGGAAGTTGAGGCTAGCTGTTAGCCAGTGTCAAGGGTTACCAAAAGATGAGGTACATAAATCACACATGCTTTCTTTTAACTGTCTTCTTAATTTTTCACCTACATAATCACACTCATTCTGTAATTTAACATTCTCATCTTATAAGGAAACGAATACATCAAATAATAAACTATGGTCAAACATAGTGAAGCAAAGGTTGTCTTAGTTTTACCTCCATAGTGTAATATTAGTTTACCGATTATGATGTAATAAAACACTAGTCTGTATTTTTTATGTATAAACTCCTCCTTAATCTTAAGTCACAGTAATTAACTTTTATTGAACAGTATCTAACATACATAACAGGGCTTATTTCAGCAAAGGTATTTCTATAATCATACACGTTGCTTACTCTTATGATAAATGGTCACGGACAACATTTGTTTTATACCACCACCATTTATACCACTTACTGTTTTGGTTGAACTCCCATTCGAGCCATTGAGACATAGTCTTTTCAGATGTCATGATCGAGCATTGCTGTTTGTAACTCATTCCCTTTGACAAAACCAACTCAGTTATCATGGTAGGTAATGGTAGTGCCAAGGTAGATAAAGGTAGTTAACAGGGTTAACCCTATAAAAACTACCATATCAAGGAATACTACCAAGGATATGGTCAGCAATGCTCTACAAGTATACATATGAAAATGCAGCTATTATTTAGAATAAACCTTTAGATTAATTAATTAACTGACATCATAACAAACAAACAATTACTTATCGACTTTAACGCATTAATAACATCACAGACATGGTAATTTCTCTGTGCTAGGTAATTTTCCCTAGTAATTTAACATCGTAGATCTACCTAGTAAGAGGGTGATATAGTTTTCAAAGGTTTGGAATCATAGAGTCCAGTATCCCTTTACAGCACACCAATGCAGAAGTATGTTCTCCCTTTTCTCTTGACACTTGTGTCTCCCTAAAACATTTTAACACTAGCATATTCCAATTGTGAACAATTAAATTTGTAAATTGTAAATCTTTTTTGTAGGACATGTTCGATATAGAAGCACATGTGTTTGCAGAGAAGCCGCAGAAAGCAATCCATAGTTTTGTTGGCACGTTCACACGTTCAGATGGAATGAGCCAGCAAGATCCGCTGGGCATCGAGAACACGCTGTGGGCCAATACTGTGGTTGCATCAGGTAATTTAGACATTCCCACTCATAACGATGACATAATTAACATATCAAAATATTGATTGATTAATTAATAATATTAATTAATATTAATATTGATTAATTAATTTCGACATCCCCACCCTATAAGGATTAATTATTAATGTTGAAATATTAAATCCTGACATAACAGCCTGTATCCCAGGGTCTGATATATTGTACTTTTATACTGTTGTTGTATCAGTTATTTTACCCACTGCTTGAAGCTTATCTCCTCTTCACATCTCTTTATTAATATGGCCAGATGAGAACACACTTGCTGCATCAGTTACCTACAGTTATACCTCCCTGCGCAGACACCTCGTAAGCAGACACCTCCCATAATGGACATATTAAGACCCGTTGTTCCTCCTATCTAATCAGTGCATTTGGTACCTCTCGTAAGCGGACACTTCCCGTTAGCGGACGCGGACACTTTTTGTAGATAAAAGATAGCCCACAAAAGTTGGAGAACCTATCTCCAGTGGGGTCCTTTTGGTAGTGATTTGATAATACTATACTATTCCGAAGAGTGCACTGCGTTCTTTAACATGCACAAGAACCGGATTGTACACAGGACCAACGGCTTAACATCTCATCTGAAAGACTTGTATTTCGACCCTCCAGCCGAAACACAAAGAGAGTGGTGTTCAGTTGAACTGTGGACCAGCGAGTCTCTATGGTTCAGCACACAGCAAAGAGATTATCACCAGCTAGACCAACTGAGCTAAATTTCCTCTACAAATTAAAAGCACAGTGTAGAAAACATATTCAGGAAGATGTTGGTATGAGTGTAAACCTTCATGGATAGACACATACAGGCGTGAATCCAAGTGGGGCCCAACGGACCCTCCCCCCCTCCTCCCTTTTGAAACCAAAAATTATATGTTTTGCACAATTTGAATAAAACTGGCAACCACGCCCACCTGGATCTAGATGTAGGCCCTCCCTTTCAGTGGATCCTGGATCCGCCCCTGACGCATAGACTAACACGAATGGTAAATGATAATATGTGGCAAAGCCAAGCCAAGGGGGATAAGTCGCAAAGGTAGATATTAACAAAAGTCCGAAACAAAAAAATGGTCTATTTTTTATTATTTTTTTTATTTCAAACACATAGAGTTTTAAAAATTCAACTATAATACGACATGAGCAATTTACAGATCTATATGATCATTTTTTTTTAATGTAATTTAAAATGGTACAGTTTAGTCACAGTATATTGATAAGCAGTTCTCAAAACGTACGTTCTCAATGTTCTGAATTTGATTGAACTTCACAAGGAAATGTTATTGGAAACTAATTTTTGGCATGTTGAAGATAATAATGTTTAGTCTCATAATTTGTATAAAACTGAATTTTTAAACTTCTCCCATCTTTGGTTTGGCTTTGCCACATTTGCTCTGGTATGGACCAATACATCAATTGAACTCCCCCCCCCTCCATCATTCGTGTGGATTTCTTTGAATAGCATACTGTACATGACTATTAACAAAATATAATATAGACAAACGTGTCTATGTGTCTACTTATGCTAAGTCAAATTATTCCTACGTCAAATTTATTTTTCATGCTAGATTTATGTCTTTTCCATAAATAATTTGTAATTCAAATGTTTTCAATACAGCTTTTGATTTGACTTGTGCAAGGTTGACTGCATATCTATTAGTAAGGATAGTGAATGTCTTGTATTTTATTTTCTTGTAGGTACTGCCCTGGGGTTGGTTGTATACACTGGCAGAGAATCCAGAGCAGTAATGAACACATCCTACCCCCATTCTAAGATGGGTTTACTAGATGAGGAGCTCAATAACCAAACCAAAGTGCTTTTTATTGGAACATTAGTATTATCTGTTGTAATGATTGCTTTAAAGGTAACATTTATTTTTTTTTTTAAACCTCAAGTAAGATGGTTACTTGAGATCCTGTTTCAAAATATTTTTATATTTATCGCTGAAACACATAATTATGTGTGTTTATATAATATTTTGACAAATCTTACTATACTGACTGGCACTTTCAACCTCCCTCAACCGAGGTCATCTTCAGTATGACTGCTCTGTTGTTAAGCAATCCGCTTAAGCAGGCTGTCGCCTAACAAAAGGATCATATACATGATGCAGTAAGTGGGCTCCTTCATCTTGGTTCATGGTCTTCCCTCATCTACATGTAATCCATATTGCTTCTTTGATGCAGCTGATATTTTCATCATCTGCTCTGTCTATATCTTTGGATGGTTCCAATCAATAATGTGATTTTCTTGTCAAGCATGTTCCATTATGATTGATTTGCCAATTCTACCTTCAAAGTAGATAATCATTTTTCAGTTATATAATATTTTGTATTTGTCATGTTTAGTTTCATAATTTATTTTATTTAGCCTCTTTCTATACCAATCTTAAAGTTATCTATTTAATCTGTATTTAAATAGATAACTTTTTTACATGTTATTTTGTTTTAGTTTACCCTTTCAGTTATTAAGATTACATAATTTTCCATCACAAAAAAAGTGTATACATTACATATTTAAACCTGTCTAATTTTATTTTTTGCCAAAGTATAGCATGCTCACAAACATAATCATAAAATTTAAACATTTTATGGTTGTTTTCAGGGATTTGATGGCCCATGGTACCGTTACTTTTTTCGCTACGTTCTGCTGTTCTCATCCATCATTCCACTCAGTCTGCGAGTCAATCTTGACATGGGTAAGATCGTCTACTCACTGCTGATTCAACGAGATGAAGAAATCCCGGACACAGTGGTGAGGACGACGACCATACCGGAAGAACTGGGTCGTGTATCCTACTTACTTAGTGATAAGACTGGAACATTGACAGAAAACACAATGGTAAGTATAGTAGAATAAGTTATTGTGTACATTACAAATTAAATGATTTTAGGACCAAGTTTGAGGAAATCTTTAGCATCTTTTGTTGCTAATTAAAATAGTTTTTACTAAAAATGTTTAAATCTAAATTCATTCATCCATCTTTTATTTACATCATATCAATAATAACAACAGATTATAAAAATATCTAAATAATAGAAATAAAGATAATAAGTGACTTAATAGAGTGAATGAATGTAATAAGAGGTGAATGAACTAAATTTAGAAAGCGTTTCTGTTAGGTATTAAAACAATAAATTTGTTTGAATCATAAAATAAGAAAACAAATGACAAAAGAACTGACTGAGGAAAGAAATAAAAGAGGAAATACATACAATGAAAAACAAATTATAAGAAAATAAATAAATGAGGGAAAAATGTTGGGAGAAAGAATTTATTAAATTAATGAGTTAAGAATGAGATAGAGCAACTAAGCATTAGAATGCAAGATAGGATTAATAAATTAATAAAATGACTGGGAGTTTGGCAGTCTGAATTCATGCCAGTTAATGCATTTTAGTTTACCCATCTATATAGTGAATACTGGCAAACTGCTGGGAAGTAATATGCAATGGAGTAGCGTCCCATTAAGAAGGAGTATTCACACTTCCAACTGCTTCACACTACAGAAAATGGTGACAAGCTCAAACCCTTTGAGCCCTTGTTGGCTCAGAGAGGATTTACAATTTTACAATTGCTTTGAAGTAACTCAAAATGGACTAGCATCCATTCAAGGGCAGTATCACACTCTCTTTCACTTATGCCGGACTCTCAAGATGACAGTCTTCTACTCGTCCACCGATGGTTTTTCTAGTGAATCAGCAGGGAAATCACCAAAAAACCGTTGGCCGATGAGTTGAAAACTCATCGCATCTGGCAACAAAATACACATGGAGTGATGATTCAGTCGTGCGACTGTCATGTGGCCGTCGCACGACGCAGTGAGTGCCCGGCTTAAGACTACAGAAACTATGGACAAGCTCAAGCCCACTGAGCCTTGATAGGCTTGTAGAGGATTTGCGTATGCTTTAGAAACAGAATAATTAGCCAAGTTGGTGTGAACAAGCTCACTATATTTAATATTTTTTGCAATTTTAATATGAATAAAAATTTTTCTATAGTAACAATAACTATACATTTTAATAATTACATATATGAGATAACTTTTAGATGTAAATTAAGCAGGCATTTTAACATTAGTAATTTTAATATCAGCTTATTTTGACATTTTTTTTGTTTTGATTGTGCAATACATTTTTAGCGCGATGTTATGCTTTTGATATTTTATCCGTATTAATGTATTTTGTATATTTCCCTGTATGTATAGGGGTTACGGACACATTTTTGTGTTATGGCGCTACGTTCCGTCGCAACCCCTTGACCGCTTGTTGTCAAATAAATAAATGAAATGAAAATGAATATTTATTAATATTTCAGATATTTAAAAAACTTCACCTGGGAACTGTAGCTTTTGGCCAAGAATCAATGGATGAGATGTCTGCGCATTTATTAACAGCCTTTTCACAAGCAAAACATGGCACAACACCGGGTGCCACCCCTGCCAGGAAATCAACCACGAGACGGACTGTGGTGACTCGATGCTATGAAGCTGTGAAGGCCATTGCTCTTTGTCATAATGTGACCCCGGTCTATGAAGATGATGAGGATTCTGAATCGTCGGAGACAGTTGAAGCCGATAGGGACCAAAATGTTAATGTTGTATATCAAGCCTCAAGTCCAGATGAGGTTTGTTATTCTTAATGTTAAGTGTGTTTTCCTGTCTATCGTTAATCCCAAAAATGGCGATTTGAATCGGTGTTTTCGATCGTTAATTTTGAAACTTTCACAATGATCGACAGGAAAACGGGTCACTTTCGACGTTAAAAAAAAGGTTGATGATTTGGATCGTCAAATTAAACCGAGTTCAACTTTCACGATTTGGATCGTTAAATTTGGGTGCTCGCAATGCAACATTGCCTGCGGCAAGAATTTACATGTTTTGGACCTAGAAATAAATCGCACATTTTGTTTATTACATTTTCGGGAGTTGTAACTTGCTTCAGAACATAAAATATACAATTATCTAACTAATATATAAAAAATTGTATTTGAAAAGTTCTTTAATTTGGTTTTATTGCGATTCTAATTCGTCGCGAAGATAATGAATTTCGTTGTGCACAGCGTAGTAAATAGCAGAAATATAGTGGTCCAGCGTGATTTGAATTTGATCGTTAATTTTTTAAGGATTTTATACAATTCAAAACGCCCTTTCAAATCAGCGATTTTGGAATAACGATTGACAGGAAAACAGGCTTTATACATTAGATCCAAAATTCCAAATGTAAATGAGGAGTGGTAAACTTGATCAGATTTTGTCATTTAAGAGTAACAAAAAAAAAACAAGAGCAACTGTTCACCAGGTCTGTGATTTTGGTGTGTAAAACCTGTCATTCATTAATTAAGGTACCACTAGTAGGACCATTCACATGGATTTACCATTCTAAGATATTTATGTATCTGGAAGCAGTTGGTGCAGCGGTGGCGTTTCGGGCTTCCAATCATGAGGTCGGTGGTTCGAGACTCACTATGGTCGACTGTTTGTGTTCCTAGGCAAGACACT